>PVJH01017621.1:0-47348 GCA_004026705.1 Nesogale talazaci | reverse complement strand
TAACATTTTGTTATATTTAACTACATTTAATTGCTCTTTCGGTGAAAGGTTTGCATGCATGAATGATTTGGAAAGGAATCATTAAGTTGGAATCGAATTGGTTTGAATTGAACAACTTTTCACAATTGTCCATTATCGTTAGTTAAATTTTACATTTTTTTTCACAATAAGGATTTTTCACAACATCTTCATGATTTCCATTTTTGGTATTTTTTTCCAGTAATCATGCCCCTGCCCCTGTGTTAGAAAGGGTTCGCTAGAGAAATAAAATCAGGACACTAATAATTCTCTTTCTCTCTCTCTCCCCCTCTATATATATATATACACATACATACATACATATATATTTGTAGATAGATATCTAACATAAGAAATCAACAGTTGACTAATCTATAAAGCAGTATAAATGAATCCGTGCAACTCACTCGCATGAGGCAGCTAGTACCCTGGCAGTCCTTTAAGTCTTGAGGACAGCCAATTAGTCCTCTGTAGAGCAATTCAGGCTATCCCATCACAAGCAAATGGCAAGGCAGGTCACCAACAGTCGGTCAGATGACAGAGTCCAACAGTCCCCAGTTCAAGAGATGTATATCCCAGGAGCGCTAAGCGGGGGATGAAGGAACCTCAGCTCACAGCAACACAGTCTACTGATTAGGTGTCCCATAGGTAGTGTTGCTTGAAATTGAGGCACAGGACAAACAAGACAGCCAGTTTGTCTGAAGATCTAAGAGCAAGAGAACAAGGGTGGGGCTCCCGAGCCATTTATAGCTCTGCCCTTCAATTGATCTCACATGTGTACGTTGGCCATGTTGTCACAACAAACCTGCTTATCTTTTTTGACCACTTGGTACAACAAATCTACCTATCACAGCCCCTTTACCTTGTCGTCTTTGTTTTATAGTAATAATGATAGTTCACAAACATAATTTTTATGAACTTATGGATAAATATTTCGGAGGTTTTACATACAAATTAGTCATACATTTCCATGTAACATCTTATAAAACTATGCCATAGTCTTGGTGATGTGTATACTTTTTAGGAAATTATTTGAAATGGAGATGATTCAAGTAGTGGAAATATTTTGAGCAGAAGAAAGAATATTTTCTAGTGCTCCTGGAGTCCTATCATGAACACATGAACTGTAGTGGTATGAGAAGCAGCCCCCTACTCTTTCCTCATGAAATGCTCATGACTGTATCCTGGAAGGTATAGATGAGGAAATCTTTGTCCTCTACAATGTCAACTTATCACTAGTAACTTCCTGAAAAGTGAAAAGGAGACTCAAACTTGACAACGTGGTTATATTATTGAAGGGTGAGTGAGTCCCCTTGTTGGGGTTTTAGACAAAATTATTATAATAGAGTGATAAATTAACAAAAAACATATTCAAAGAAGAGAAAAAGTAATAGCTAAAAGAAGCGGTACTGAAGAAGTAGCAGTCTCCAAATTAATTTTATGTGCATAATTCATAATAGAAAATTATTGTTATTTCTTTCCAAATAAGACTTGCTACCTTTCCTGCGAGTCACTGGAAACAAGTTTGAATATAGAACCTTAAGATTTGATACCTAGGAGTTGATACCATGTCTTGATACCTAGGAGTTGAAATTTCATATTAACAGATATTTGAGGATCTACACTATTCAATCTTCAAAATCTGTACCCTGGGAAACCTATAGAAAATGGAGCTAAGAAGCACATACACTTCATTCTACCAATAAATTTCAATGAATGTAACTTAAAAAGTTTTGGGGTCGATCCCGACCCAGGGAGATGAACAACAGAAAAATGGGTTAAGTGAGAAAGTGGACAATGTAAGATATGAAAGTTATAATTTATAATTTATCAAGGGTTCATGAGGGAGGAAGGGTGGGGAAGAGAGGTAAAAAAGAGCTGATATCAAGGACTCAACTAGAGGAAAAATACTTTGAAAATGATGAACGCAACATATATACAAATATGCTTGACACAATGGATGAAAGTATGAATTGTGATAAGAGCTGTAAGAACACCCAATAAGGGTAAATAATAAAAGAAAAGCTTTGGGGGTAATTAAAAAAACTACACTTTTAAAGTGTATTCATTGTATTGGTACTTAAGCTAGAACAAAGACAAACAGGATAGAAATGATCAGAAATAGCTATTAACTTTTCATATGCAATATTGTTTTACTGAGTAACATGAAACACGTTTTTCTCTCCCTTTGAGGGTTATTAGATACCTTAGAGATCACTTAGAAACATGTCTATATTTTGTAAATTTTTTAGCAATTAAGATGATACGATTTGCCCCAAATCACAGAGTAGGCTAGTCATAGATCTGTAAAATGACGAATCTATAAGGATGTTTTTCCAGCAACCTCGGAGATAGGTGGATATGTATATGTGGATATGGGGTATGTAAGAGAAAGAGCGAGAGAGCAATGTGGAAGGTGGTGATTGTCATCTGTCCACGTGGATCTAGGTATCTTGAAGGGGATTCCTGAGGTTTGATATGCTCTTTTTAAAAAAATTCATTCTAAAGCATGTAAATGTTCACAAAGACTTACCTACATAACAGTGAAATTCCCACTTGTGCTTACTTTTTTCTTAATCTCTTTGCAATCTTAGGAATTCCTAAGCACTATCTAGGATAATGCTTCTAACCTCATCCTAATTAATAAACAGTTTTAAGATGTAGCATGGTATAAACTAGACTCTTTTTCTCCACCTACCTCCCAGGTTACTTCGAAGGTGAAATGTTATCATGATTGTCAAGACCTACGAGGAGCTAGGAGTAAGCGTGCATATAAGAATTAGGAATCATTGTATTTATCTGAGGCATGAAAATGTTAAAAACTGCCTGCTCTGAAGTGGCATTTAAGAAAATCTGGTTGCAAAGCAACTTTAATCCAAAGAATATTTGCCTCCCAGATAAATATAGCAAACTACAGTAAGAGATGAGGTAGCATTTTATTTTTTCTGTATTGGCCTAATGCTTCCAAACAAATACAGTGACGGTTCTGATGAGTTGTGTCTATCTACAGTATGCAGCCCCATCTATCCCCACTGCCTTTGAACTTGGAAACACTTTAATCAGGCCTAGGCTTTCTGCCGAAAGGAATTTGCATGTAAAGGGACCACTTGGTTTCTGGCTATGCTGTGGAATTCTGTTTTATGTTCTGAACTCATCGTGTGTCCTGAAATCCTGGAGATATTTACTTATTTTATTTCTGTACCTGGAGTTTAGGCTTGGAACTGATGCACAGCAGAAGTATACCTTCCCTGGGGTATTATCAGGTCATTTAGAAATTACCCTTGCAATGAATGACTTATAAAAATGACCACAATAGTATTTCTCATCTTAAAGGCAGTATCTGATTTTTTTCTTACACATTTCGAATAGGAACAAATGCTGTTCAAATCATTTGTTGTATATTTTGTCTGTTTTAAGATAGTAGCTATGGTACCAAGAAAAAATTAATATATATATATATACTAGAGAAGTATATATATATATATATATATATACTAGAGAAGTATATATATATATATATATATATATATATATTAGAGAAGAGTAAGTAAGATTAAATGAAAGGATTTGTCAAATGCTGGTAGTATTTCTCTTCTTTCTCATTTGAGCTGTTTTTCTTTCTTTTAAATCTTTGAATGTCTCCTATGTGTCTAAGGAGTAGGAGTGTCATTCTTTTTCACTGCAATATACTTTCAGTGTTGAGTGCTACTTTTGGGTATCTCCAGTGTTTCAGCTCAGACTAAAACTTTGGAGGGAAATCAACTTACCTATAATTATCTCCTAACTGCTTACAAATGCATTTACTCTAGGAGCATTCTCAGTTTCTGTTGAACTAATGGTGATTCTTGGTTGCTTGCAACAGAGACAGTCTCTGCTTAACTAAAATGGAAAGGAATTAATTGAAAGAATATAATATAGTTCATGAAATCTAAGAAAGGAATGGAACAGGGGGCTCAATGAAGTGGACCAAGGACCAATCAGAGATTAAAGCATCAACTTTAGTATCATGAAAACAACTTATTTAGAGCAGGCCATTGAACACTGATAAATTGAGAAATTCTCAACTGCTTTTTCTTCTGTGCCATTTATTCCCAAATTAAAGTCTCCATGTTGGTATTGATTCTGTTGTCAGTTGCTGCTGAGTTGGTTCCTATTCATAACATCTGATTAGACAAATTTAATTCTTACTCCCACTCCTCCCTTCTAGGTTCAGAAAGTGAGATACATTGTCTGATTGGTTTCCTTAAGCAAGGGGTCAAACTTTACCTCCCAACAACACTCGAGAAATGACAGATTAAATAGGCCAAGGAATAGTTTTTGATGTTGAGCAGTAAATAAAGTGTACAGAAGTTTGAATCCAGCATCCTTTCCATAGGAGAAAGATAAAGCCCCTGTAAACATTTACAGCTTCAGAAACCTACTGAAGTTCTGTAGGGTCTCAATGAGTCTAAGTTGCTCCACTGGCATTGAGTTTGATGTGGGGGTTGAAGTCTAATCCTGAACTTCCAGTGTTACTCTGGAGGCATTGAAACTCAATGGAATTTCTCTTATTACATTGAGAAATTTCTCTAGACACCATTCTTTTATTCCCTTCACTTTCTTCCTTCAGGGATGGAAATGTCTGCCCTTTATCTGTACCACATTTTCTTTGAAGATAAATAATGTGTTTTTTGATTGCATTAAGTCTGTAGATACAGGGCATACATATTTCAGAATGAATACCCAGTGTCACCTATACCCGACTTAAATAGACTTTGGGATTTGGGAGAGGGAGGGGTTTAATATTTAGATATTTTCTATTTCTGGTTATAAGATGCATTATAAAAGGTTCTTGGTGTTTGTGTATTGAAATCAGAAAAAGAAATCACAGATTGGGGTCCCATGAGTGGGATGTAAAAACTACATCCTACTTTTTGGTTTGTGGATATTAATGTCTAAAGGCATCATAGATATCATCTAGTTTTATCCATTTATTGCAGATGATAAAACAGAGGCCCTGGTGATTTGGGCTCAAGGTCATATTGCTGCCTAATAAATTAGATTATGTTTGAATTCTGTGTTTCCTGAGTCTATCTCCCACAATTTTTCATCTATAATAAAGTGAAATAGCAGCAAGACCCTCAATTGTAATTAACAGTGCAGCAAAAAGAATGATCTTGACAGTTGTTCTGTAGTTCAGATCAAATTTCACTTCATTTAAACTGTCTCTCCTTAGGATGCAAAGTAAAAAAGGAAGGACTGAGTTATAAGAATGGAAGAGTCATAAATAATATTGCAGAAAGGTCATGTGAAATAAAGAGAGATTAGAACATTTGAGTTTCTAGGGAGACGTTCACTAGAGACATTTACAAACTATGGGAAGAGACCAAGAAATAAAGCTTGGTGATGAAGGTTTAGGGGAAGATGTGGAGTTATAGAAATTGGACATCTCCTCTGAATATATGAGTATGTAATCAGCCTAATCATGAGATATAGGGATGCACATAACAAGATTTATACCCAAGTGCCATTTTCTTGCTTATAAGCTGGGATTCAAGATGTAAATAATTTTATTAGCTTGGCTTCCACATTGTGTCAATAGAAAAGTAGAGCTGGCATATTTCTCTAAGCCTCCTTGCCTTCATTTTTATAGCATCCTATTTCAGCGAGCTAATTATGTGGTCACCCAAAAGAGATGACAATATTGCAATATTATTGTATTGGGAATTTTAAGTGGGGCTAAAAGTATTGTATTCTGGAGCAAGTCACTGTCTTTCAAAGTTCAAGTGGATTTAAATAGGTCTCATCACTTCCAAAAGTTTTAGAACTTTTAATAGTCTAATGTACAGTACACACCTTCAATAGAGAGGTATAGGACTATATGCACATTTCTCCAAACTTACTTTATCCATGGGAATCCTTAAAAATACTAATTTGGTAGCTATTTTATTCTTAACACATACTTTAGGAAACTTCCCTAGAAATACTTACTTTAATATCATTAACTTTAAAAATAAATTTATCTTTAATAGCCATTTTTATTGTCATTTAAATGGGAGTTTACATTTCAGACCATCAACTCTAGATTAAGCATTTTCAACTATTAATCAATCCCCACAAGAGTTTACCCTTCACCTGTAGTTTGTTTTTCCCTTTTTCTCTTGTGAATGACTATCCTCCATTTCACCCAACTGAACACCCATCAACAGTCTAGTTCATTGCTAAATCTTCCTTCTCTTATGCTTCCTCCTTTGACAGTCTCAAGAGGCTTTTCCCTTTGGAGCTAAAGCCTTTGTTTTCTTTTCCACTTATAAAAGTAGTCTCATATAATGTTTTCCTTTGTGAGTTGGTTAATTTCACTCAAGATAATATTCTTCGAGCCCAACCATGAAATAAAGTGCTTTGTGTTTTTATCATAGTTTTATAACAATACATAGTATTCCATTGTGTGCATGTATCAGAGTGTCTTCTAAAAAACCAGTTTTATGGGCACATAATCCACATACCCATAGAATTCAATATTTCAATCACATCAAGAACAATTGCACAATCATTTCTTGTAATCAACGCTATTAGCTTCTCATTTCCTCCCAACCTCCCTTGACACATCTTCAAGAAAACACTAATCAAGTTACTGTCTCTACAGATTTACCTGTCCTGAAGTTCATCTGCACAAAAACATGCAAGCAAAACAACATAAAATGGAAAAACTCACATCAATAACAAAGTATAACAGAGAAAAATCTTAAAGGAAAGAAAGTAGAAAATATTAATAACTATAACAAATTAAAAATGGATCAAAAAGGAGTTCAATTGACAAGGTATTCAACTTTAACCTGCTTGCTCGGACAATAATGCACTTTCCGTTGTACTTGGCACGAGAGGCAGGCTCTTCACATTCTGTATCCGAGCTTCTTCCTCTAGCCTTCTACTGCTGGGCATTTCACTTGTTTCCATTACCTTGCTGTTGTGAACATGCTATTCTCAACATGAATGTGCATATGCCCGTTCTTTTTATGACTCTTTCTTCTTTAGGATATCTACCATGCAGAGGGTCACTGCTTGGTATCTATCTTGTGGAATTTCTCTTCCAGTTGTTTGAGGGGATACCTGTTGCTATTCCAATGATTGTGCTATCATGTATGAATTTAATAGCTTGTTGCTATTATAAATGCTCATCTATATTTTCCCTCTAGGATTTCGACATGCTCTCCTGTCATCTTTCCAACAAGTAGATGAGTATAAGAATCATTCCTATCTCTTCATACTTTCAGTTCAAAGCAATTTGTTCAGGAAGCCAAAGTTTGCTCTTAGATTTTTCAATGCAGTGGCTGCATCAGTCTGGCCACTGATTTAATGACATGAAACTATCTCTATGTGTGACAGTTTAAGCAGATTTTTCAGTGGTGGGAAACTAAAAACAAGACCTCATATTTTTGATGGCTTATAGGTATGTCCTCTTTCACAAGCCTCCATCCAAAATTTTTAGTCTACTATTTAAAATTAAAGCCTCTTTTAAGTCTCATCTGACATTACCAGCTGAATGTAGTGAGTCGTCATTTAGTGTAACTATTTTATTCTGGGCCAGGGTGCTATTGTGGAGCTGGATAGAAATGAACACAGAGTCTGTCATCCAGAAGTTTTTGATTCAGTGCAAACTCACTGCCATCGAGTCAATACATACTCAAAGTGACCCTATAAGATAGGATAGAACTGCTCCCTGTGGATTTCTGAGACTTTAACTCTTTACAGGAATAGAAATTCCAATCTTTCTCCCAGTAATGGAAAAGAGACATAAAAAAATGTGTCTGTTATCGTGGACTAGATGAGTGTATTCATGTAATTTATCTGAAATTACTTAATTAGGAGAGATGGGCTATAAACTCACAAAGTCCAGAAACTACGTCCTTATGACCCTTTAACACACTATGCTACGTTCTCCTTTATATAGATCTGGATCTCATGACTAGAGTCTATTGTAGTACAAAAACTGGTACAAGGGGATTGTGGTACAAATTTACATTAAAAAGATAGTAAATCCAGAGAGCAAATGGAGCATTTATATAAATATGAAGCGCTAAGAAATTAGGCCCATCTAATCAGGAGCATGAGTAGTAAGTACAATTACCAGAGAAAAGAGGGGATGAACATCAGAGGGAATTGAGGAACTCAGGTGAATTGTTTTAGAGCTGGAATTATATGAGGAAGCTCGCAGTTGTGAAGGAAGGTGGCTAGAGGAGGAGTCCATTCCATGTAACTGATGGGCAGATCTGTGCTTGTAATAACAAGTGGGTTTGTGCTAAGAAGTAACTACTCAAATGTTTACAAATCTTAAAGAAACTAAGATTGGGCTGGAAATATCATGTGTTCTTTAGAGCTATTATGCTTTCTATCCAGATTTTCAATTTCAGTTATTGGTGCTAAAGAATACATGAATAGCACCTTTTCATTAAAAATTTCCTTTATCATGAAGCAACAAAAGAAATATTAAAAGAGGTAACTTGCATTATATGTGCACAATGGAATACTGTCCAAAATCCCTGATGATCTGCTTCCATAAAGATTTCAATCTAGAAAACCCTACAGAGCACTGCTATTCTGTTATTTATAAGGTCAAAACCACCTCCTCAGTAACAATTAGTGCTTAGGGCATGGTCCTATTTGGTGCTTGTTCTCATGAAAATATGGGTGCTATAGCAAAGTGTGGGGAAGAAACCCAGTTTGTAGAAAGAGTGGCATCTGGGACCTTAAGGAATTTTTCTTTGAATGAGCAGCCAAAGGGAGGAAAATAACAAGTGGGCACACACAGAAGAAGCACACTAGTTGGTGTGGTCCCAGGATTATGAATGATAAAGTCCAAACCTGAAGTAAGGAATGGTATCAGAGCTTAAATTGAGAGTTCCCAGTTTGGAGAAGGTTATGGATAAGCGTGGGACTCAAAAATCCATTTCCAGGACCCACACATGAGTACCCTCTGACTGCATACCAGGAGTGTGAATAACCTTGCAATCATGCAACAGTCTTTGTTTGCTTTGTTCTTCTGTATTTTGTGCTCCATATTTTTCTATGTATAAAATCCAGGATGGGTACCACTTTTCAGAAAGTGACTGTATTAATGGTTTTCTGGAGGGGGGGGTGGGTATGGCAGGAGAAGTTGAAGGTAAATGAGAACCTGATCATAATGAGTAAAATATAGAAGTAAATATTCTAAAAGTGATTGTGAAGAGGATTATGTAACTCTTATCAACACGATTGCAGTATCGAATTGCATGAAATGTGAAATGCATGCTAATAGGACAATTTTAAAAATCAGTTTTGTGTGTGTTCTTTTCTAGAGTGTAGAAACACAGCACACAAATTTGGAAAACCAAGATGAAGTCTGTTGGGTCATTTCCTTCCCACTCCCTACCCCAAGGAGTGCTGGTGGTGGTAGAAAGTAAGACAGATACACACCACACATAGTGTTTGTGTCCATTCCTTCTATATAGGTCAGGTCATACTGGAAGGGAATAAAAGATAAAAAGAGAAAGAAGGAGGCAACAAGGTAGCTGAGAAAAGATTTGCCTAATTTAGATGATATTCTTGGCCAAGGAATAGCTGAGTCACTGCACAATTTCAGAGTGCCATGGATTTTGTGAGTGATGGAGTCATAACATGATTTATGCTCACATTATGTCAAAGGTGTGTGTGTGTGTGTATCCTATCTATAATGAAGATATGATTGGCTATTTGTGATGCTAAACTTTAGAATGAAAGAGATAAGAAAATTATCCCACCAACAGAAATTTGCATGTATCAGGCATATAGAAAGAAGGCTAAGTTAGGGTATGTAAGGAGTGTCTGACTCAGGCCAAATACCTGTGTCTCTGTAATATTTATTAACTTTTAGATTTAGTAGAACAAAGTCTTCTTGTATGGAGGGAGTACTTGAGTGGATACCCAATTTCCATCTGCTACCTTAATACTAAATCTATAAATATATGCAGATAGATCTATTTCCTTATCATATATATAAATATATTTATATATGTACCTGCCTATATTGAGGGCTCTATAAATGATCTTTGCCTCTTAGTTCTTTCCTCCATTTCCTTTTACATTCCTCTTGCCCACTATCACACTTCATTTGAGTTCCAGTAATTTTTCTGGGTTACATGGCCCTTGATCAGTCCCTACCAGGCGTCCCACACCCTCCTTGCCACTGTATTTGAATCACTTGTTGTTCCCTTGTCCCTGAGTTGGTTAATACTATTTCTGTATTACTTCTCCCCTCCTCCCCCTCTCACATGCCACCCCCCCAAAATTATTAGTCCAGTTGATTTCTTCTCCACTTTGTTTACACAGCCTATCTTATCTAGATAGACCTGTAGGGATAATGATATGCAGATAAAGACAAGACAGTGCCAAACAAAGCAACACAGAAAAACAAAACAAGAGTAACAACAAAAAACCCAAACCAATGACAAGCAAAATCAAAAATAAAAGCAAGCAAACAAAAAAAGTAGGTAAATAGTTTAAAGTCTGCTTGGTGACCTTCCCGTTCAGTCTGATGGGGCACCACATCCTGGCACCAAAGTCCATTTTTGGTATTCCAGCAGGATGTCCTTGCTCTGCTCCCCTTGCCGCTCTGTTGCATGCCCCCAGAGTGTTGCCCTGGTGTGGTGGGGTCAGATCAGGTACAAATCCCACACTGGGTCTCCAGTTCTGTCTCCAGAAGGGCTATGGGTCAGTGTGGGATATGACATCTCATAGTGGGGTCAGCTTTATGGCCCTGTCTATGCATTGGATGCTCTGGGTAAGCAATCCTCAGGGATTGATGGACAAAGGATGTGCTCTAACCATTTCCTCCCCTACATGTGCTCCTGCTTCTGTCTGGGTATGGGAGGTCCGTTCCTTTCCCCCACCACAAGGTCTAGTGTTGTTCTCTGTGGCACACACTTCTAGGACGGGGTTCAGACTTGTTCTGGCAAGGTTGACCCTTTAGTCCAGTCTTTTCATGGATTCCTCCACGTTACACTGGCCTCCTGGTTTGGCGTGACATTGTGGGGTCTGTATGCACATTCCAATTCTGTGGAGACACAACCAATACTCTTCCCCTGGGTGGGTTAGTGCCCTGTTCTCCCCTTTGAGTTAGTCTGGGTAGACTAGAGGAACAATTTTCAGAGACATGCATATAAGTATAAGGAAAGGGTTTATATACAAAAGAAATGTGATACTAAGAAGGCATCCCAATCCAGTCCAGTGCAAAGTCATAAGTTCAATATTAACCCGTATGCCCGAAGTCAGTTTTTAAAGTCTGCTTCCAACTCAGGAAGTCACAGGTCAGTGGGTGCAGAATTATGGTGCTGGCAGGGGTCCCCCATGGCTCCTCGCTTCCAGGGCTCAGGTCCATCAAGAGCATGCCACTCCAGCTTCAGAGGTCTGTCTTCATCAGGGCAAAGCCAAGTGATCTCTCCGCTGGTTCCTCCAACTTCTTGGAGGCTGCATCTTGTCTTTTCCATAGTTTCTCTGAAACTAACTCCCAACAACTGGGGAAGATAGCTTCTCCTCTTCACAAGGGAAATATCGCAAGATTTCCCTGGAGTCTCAGGTGAAAGCCATGCCCACATAGAGGCCTCTTTGGCTACTCAATGGCTATCTCCAGATTAACAGGCTAGACTCCACTTCTATATTTCAATCATAAAATTAACGTAAGCACATGACTGCCACACCTTGTCATCATCTCAGTATCTCCCCACCCGCATTCTCTCTCCTCCTTCCCTATTTTCCCTTCTTTATGTTGGAACACTTTGTTGGACTAAACTGACATGTGTTGAAGGGATCAAGTATCAGGCATTAAAGAACAAAAAATCATATCATTGTGAATGAGAGAAAGTGTAAATTGGAAACACAAGGCTCATCCGTGGGCATCTGGATATTCCCTTTGGAAAGGGGTCTTGGGGAGGAAAACAAGCCAGTCAGGGTGTGGTGTAACATCAATGAAACCCACAACTTTCTTCTAGTTCTTAAATGCTTCCTACTCGCCCCCCCCCCCCCATCCTTATGATCCCAATTCTGCCATACTAATCTGGCTAGACTAGAGGATGTGCACTGGTACAGATAGGAACTGGAAACAGAGAATCCAGGACAGTTGAAGCCTTCAGGACCAGTGGTGAGAGTGGTGACACCGGGAGGGTGGAAGGAAAGTAGGGTAGAAATGGGGAACCATTTCTACAAGGATATAAATATAACCTCCTTCCTAAGGGACGAACAACAGTAAAGTGGGTGAAGGGAGATATTGCACATAATAACATATGATAAACTAATGATAATTTATAAATGACTAAGGGTTCATGAGGAAGATGGGAGCGAGTAGGGAGAGGAAAAGGCAGCTGATATCAAAGACTCAAAAAGAAAGCAAATGTATTGGGAATGATGATGGCAACAAATGCACAAATGTGCTTGACACAATGTATGTATGTATAAATTGTGATCAGAGTTGTATGATCCCCCAATAAAATGATTAAAAATTAAAAAAAAACAACTTTTAGATTAAAAATTTTAATATTTTTTATTTTAAAATGCACACTATCAACGAGAACATTTCTACTGATGGGGATAGTTTTCCTTCCAAATCTAACTGACTGACATCACTATTGTTGTTTAGTGCTGTGGAGTCAGAGTGACCTTGTGTCCATCAAAACTAAACCCTGCTTGGCCCTGTACCATCCTCACAATTGTTATGTTAGAGCCCATTGTTGCAACTCAACCATTACCTCGGTTCATCGCACTGAGGATCATATTTCTTTACTGACTTATCGCACATGATGTCCTTTTCCAAGGTCTGTTTTTCTTTCCTGATAAAATGATCAAAGTGAATTTTATAGAGACATGGGATAAAGGCTCACCATCCATCCATATTCTGGCTATGCCTCTTGCAAGATATATTTGTTTGTTCTTCTAGAAGTCCATAGTGTTTTTATTATTTACCAATATCATAATTCTTCTTTATCTTCCTTATTCTTTGCCCAGGTTTCACATGATATGGGACAATTGATAATTCCTAAGCTGAGTCAAGTGTACCTTGGTCTCAAAGTAACAACTGCTTTTTGACACTTTAAAGGAGGTCTGGTCCAGCAGATTTGTCCAATGTACTAATTATTTAATTTCCTGACTGCTCTTTCTATGAGTGTTGACTATAGATCCATGTAAAACTATATCCTTGACATTACTAATAACATAAAATTTATCTGAAAGATGAAATGTAACATGCTCCCAAATTATAAACCTTTGACATGGAGCTGAGCCCTGATGGCATAAATCGTTAAGTGCGGGACTGCAGCCAACAGGCTTGGCAGTTCAAATCCAGGAGCAGCTCTCCAGAAGCAAGACTGGGTGGCTCCCACTACCACCAGAGAGCAGTGATGCCCCCCCAAAAAAAGATCTAAAAAAAAAACCAACAACAAAGCAATATTTGACACATGTTCTCTCTGTCCCTCTGTTATATTTATATAATGTATAGTATTATATAGGGGAAATATTTTTCAATTATATATAGAAAAACTATTTTCCTACTTTTTAATGTATTCTATATTTTAAATAATGTATTTTTCTTATAATGAATATTTACTCATTTAACAATATTTATAAGATATTTTAATAGGCATAAACATTCATTATAAAGAAATACACTATTTTTAAATGTAGATACACGAAAAAGTAAGAAAACTCATAGTGTAAGTAAAGCTTGAAAAATGTTGTAGAAAAAGGAATTAAAAGATAATGGAAAATTTTTACAAACTTACTTGAAGTCCTCTCAGATATGTCAGTCCGAACGTTTTTTTGTTTTGTTTTGTTTTTTGTTTTTAAGTATCTTTTTTTTTGGGGGGGGGGGCATCACTGCTCTACAGTGGTGGGAGTAGGAGGCTCAGCCCCACTGCTGGAATTGAACCTCCGTCCCAGTGGGCCACAGTCCCACGCACAACCACTACGCCACTGGGGCTCAGCCCAGTCCGAATGTTTTAGAGTGTTTTTTCCCATTTCTTCTTTAATATTTATTTGTTGTTTTCTTCCCCTGAGTGGTAATCAGATATAAATCTTACTTGTTACCCACTTGTATTAGTCCATTGTATTTAATTTAAAATGTTTTAATGACTACTTATAATTCCTTACAAAATTGTCTAGAGTCAGCTGAGCCCTGGTGGCCTAGTGGTTGTGTGCGGGACTGCGGCCCACAGGTTGACAGTTCAAATCCAGCAGCAGCTCTGCAGGAGCAAGGCTGCGCTTCCTACTCCCACCAGGGCAGTGATGCCACACAAAAAAAATTGTCTAGAGTTCTGCAGAGTGAGAGGTTTTGTGTTGCCTTGAAAATACATACCTACATTACCTAGAGAAGATTCTTATGCTTAAAAGATTTAGATGTTGTAGCTATTAGCAAATGTGATTGTCTTAGTTATCAGGCAGTACAGATAAAAAGGAAAATATTCATGATATTCTTATATGTGTTTTAAAATAATCAGAACTGCTAGTTGGTCATGATCTTGTAACACAAAGATGTCCTTAAAAATTTTATAGTGATTATAAGAGTTGTAAGGGTCCCTAATAAAATGACTTTTTTTTTTTTTTTTTTTTGTTTTTGTTTTTGGGCATCATTGCCCTATGGTGGTTGTGGGAGCTACCCAGCGCTGCTCCTGAGAGCTGCCACTGGATTTGAACTGCCAAGTCTGCGGGCCACAGTTCTGCACTCAACCACTTACACTACTGGGGCTCAGTCCCTAAAATGATTTTTAGAGTAAATAAAAATTTAAAAAGAGTTTACAGTGAAGTTATGTGGCAATATTCTTGCTGTATGGTAGAATCAATGTGATGTTAGATTTGTTCATCTTTTGGGGGGGGGCATTAATGCCCTCTGGTGGTCGTGGGAGCTTCCCAGCTTTGTTCTTGGAGAGCTGCTGCTGCATTTGAACCAACAAGCCAGTGGGCCACAGTCTTGCACTCAACCATTATGCCACCCAGGCTCAGCCCCAATTTTTTTAATCTTTACAATGAGTTGTAAGAAATCACTTCTGAAATCTCACATCATGTGCTTCAAATAGGAGATGTTTTATCTGTCTTTTCTCCATGCATGGGCACATAAAGAGTAATGAAAAAAAAAGTTAAAATTTGATGTGAGCATGAGAGACAAAGGAAGTATCTATGAACAAAAGAGGCATTATTTGATTCAATATCTATATTATTTCATAAAACATCAAGCTGCAGTCCTTCCTCTCCCCTTTGTAAGTTATTAGAGATAAGTAGCAGCCCAACCTGACTACAATAGCACATCCTGATCATCTTCACTCAGGCAAAAAAGAGTTTCCCATAAATATTCATGGAAAAATCCCTTTTCTTGAATTCAAAATTCTTGTTTGACTGTATGGAGTTAAATTTCTGCCAATATTCAATGTTAAGGGCATTGCAGCTTCGTCTCATGAAACATCTTGGCTATCTGCAGAAATTCAGCTCTGAATGCAGCCTTCATGGTCTCAGATCAAAGAGGTAAGCATTTGACAGAACCTTACAAGCTGAAAGACACTAATCTCTCTCTCTCTCTCTCTCTCTCTCTCTCTCTCTCTCTCTCTCTCTCTCTCTCTCACACACACACACACACACACACACACACACATCTTCTTCACCATTCTTCACCCCAATCTTTAGAACTATGTTACTTGCAAAGTATCCTTGGGTATGAAGAGAGAGCCACAGTATGTGTGAACCCACAGTGTTTCTGGTTGTAGAGGTACACAGATGTGAAATCAAATAATGTGCAATCCTTTCAAACACAGAGACGTATTAAGTAAGTGACACTTCTATTACTCTGATGGACGTTTCATTATCTAAATGCTTAGCCTTCTTTTTGCTTTGGGATAATTAGTTGTCAATTCCCCAGAGCAATTACATTTTCAGTGTTACTCCAGTTCTGAAAGGGTAATAGGGGACATTTTTTTAAAAAAAACCAACAATGTATATTCAGAAATGTGAAGTCCTACAAAAAAGAGTCCAAATCTAAGATAGTCAACTGAAAATCAAACAAGCAAGCAAACAAAACAAGTAACTCAGCGCCTCTTATATGATCTACACGAAGGAAAGAAAAGAAATTATTTCAATCAGAGTTTCATTCAGAATGTATAGGCAGAGGACAAGATCAATGAAACTTTTCCCAAAAGTGAGAATTGGGATTCTAAGAGTTGGTGGCATTTGTCACTTACATGGAATGCAGATTTTTAATAACTTATTCTTCAACTTTATGAAGAAACTACTATTTAATTTTGAATAATTAAAAAATTTTTGAAATGTGCCTGTTCTCATTTTCTAGATTTTTTCCTGTTAATTTCTTTCTTCACATATGAAGCCAATATTATTACCATTATTGGTCCTAGGAGTATTATTGGATTTCTAAGTAAATTCAATTTCACTCTGTAGCATCTCTACACAAAGAGAAAATATCAGGCAAAGGGAGATGAAAATCATATACAAATCAAAAATGTGGAAGATGCACAATAGACCACAGAAGGAGACAAGTTGATATTCATTTCAACTCTTTAAGCTGTCGATGGTCACAGGTGCAGCAATAAGAAATCAAAAGAGAAAGGAAGAGTCTAACCCAGGAGGAAAGATTGCCTGTGCTGTCGCTGTAGGAAAGAAATGGAGTAGCTTTGGTAAGCGCCTAGAGATAAGAGTGTACCAAGAAGGAAAGAGCCAGTAACACTAGCGTTAAATGGACCCAGGACTCACAGGCAGAATCCCTCTCTTTAAGACAGCAGTATTAACAGATTTCACTATGGAGTAGATGATAAGCAAGGAAGGCCCAGGCTCCATAGCTGCTATGGTGTGAGTTCCAGGTAACAGCAACTCTGTGCACAGTAGAATGAAACACCATCTGGTCATGTGCCATTCTCACAATTGTTCTTACACTCGAGCCCGCCCATGGTACCAACGTAACAATCCATCTTGTCAAAGGTCTGCCTCTTCTTTGTTGCCTCTTTACTTCCCTAAGCACGATATCCTTTTCCAGGGACTGGTCTCTCTATCTCTTTTTATTTTTGGCCTTGGTCTTTTTCCTTTTTTAATTTAAAGATCATTTTCTTGGGGACTCTTACAAGTCAAGGAATCCACATATCCATTGTATCAGGCATATGTGTACATATGTTGCCATCATTCTTTTCTAGAGATTTACCTTCTGGGGAGCTCTTAGTATCAGCTCCTCTTTTCTTCCTACTCCACCCCTTGATAAATTATTATTACTTTCATATCTTACACCAACCACTGTGTCCCTTTCCCCATGGTTTCTGTTGTTCATCCCCCTGGGGTTGGGGGGTTATGTGTCAGATATTGTGCTTGGTTTGTGCTGCCTACCTTCCTCTTCCCACCTGCCCTCTACCTTCTGGTATCTTGACTCCTATTCCTGTTCCTAGATTCCATGCATTGTGAGCTCTTATCTCTGCACCTATGTACATGCTCCAGTCTAACCTGCAGTGAAAAGCAGTACTGGGGTCATGATAGGGGCGGTGGGGGGTTGAGGAAGCCTTAAGGAACCAGAGGAATATTGTGTGTTTCTTCTGTGCTGATTGACTCATCCTCTATCTGTAACCCCTCTGTGAGGGGATGTCCCACTGTCTACAGATGATAACTTGGGTCTCTGTTTTTTTGTTTGGGTTTTCTGTTGCCTGGTACTAGGTTCTGATGACACCTCATGATCACACAGGCTGGTGTGCTTCTTCCATGTGGTCTTGTTGCCTCCCTGCCAGATGGCTGTTTATTTAACTTCAGGCCTTTAAGACCCTAGAATCTGTATCTTTTGATATCTGGGAACCACCCACTTTCTTCATCACATTTGCTTATCCACCATTTTGTCTTCAGCATTTGTGCCAGGAGGGTGAGCATCACAGAATACCAGTCTGTTAGAACAAAGTGTTCTTTCATTGAGAAAGGATTTGAGCAGAGGTCTACAACCTCAGTGTATTGCCATATAGATATATGTACCTAGGCCAATACCTCTATTTTTATAAATGTGTTTATATATATACACACCTATACTTATACCTCTATCCATAGCTTTGAATAGAGGGTCTGGTTTCTTTTGAAAGCATAGCCAAATTATGGGAGATGACATCTCACAATTTTATTTCTAAGGAGTATTTAGAATATAGTTCTTCCACGACAGATTTATTTGTTCTTTCAACAGTCCATCATACTTTCAACATTCTTTACCAAAACCCTAATTCATATTCTTCTCTGATATTCTTTATTCAGTGTCCAAATTGCACATGCATATGAGTTGATTGATAATACCAGTGACTTGGTTCAGGTGCACCTTATTCCCCAATACTTTGCTTTTCAACACCTTAAAGAGATCTGGTGTGGCAGATTGACCCAGTGCAGCACATCATTTACTTTCTTGACCGCTACTTCCATGAGCATTGATTGTGTATCAAAGCCAGCAAAATCCTTGACTATGCAAATTTTTCTCCATTTATCATGATGCTCTCTGTGGGTCCAATTGTGAGGATTTGAGATGCCTTTACATTAAGTTGTCCTACACAGTGAAGGCTGCAACCCTTAATCTTCATCAGAGAGTACTTCAAGTCCTCCTGGTGCACAGCAAGCAAGTTTGTTCCATCTGAATATTGCAGATCGTTCATAAGCCTTCTTCAAATCATGATGACACATTCTTCTTCATATCACTCAGCTCCCGGGATTCTTCGCTAAGCATACAGACTGAACAAGCACAGTGAGAGAATACAGCTCTGATGCACATCTTTCTTGATTTTAAACCAGGCAGTATTCTCTTATTTTGTTTACACAGCTATCCCTTGATCCATGAGCACAATGAAAGTGTTCTGGAAATCTCATTCTTTTTGAGACCACCCTTAATTGGTTATAATCTACTTAACCAACTGTCTTTGTATAGACAATGAAACACAAGTAAACATCTTTCTGGTATTCTCTGCTCTTAGTCAAAATACATTGAAATCAGCAATGATCTATCTCCCTTCTGTATTCATCCTATATTTTAAGAAGTGCCTTGTCAATGTGTGACTGTGATTGTTGTTGGATGATCTTCAACAAAATTTTATGGGCAAATGATATTAATGGCACTGTTCTATAATTCGCACATTATATGGGGTCACCTTTCTTTGGAATGGGTATAGATATGGATCTCTTCCAGTAAGTTAGCCAAGTAGCTGTCGAAAAATTTCTTGGTATAGATGAATGATTTCTTTTATTGTTTCATTTCTGTGGCCTTTTTGGTAATTGCCTCAGTACAACTTGGACTTACTCCTTCAGCACCATGGGTTCTTGCTTGTAGTGGTGTCAATGAGATTTTTCTCATAATTTTTTTCTATCTTGTTTTGATGTTTCCTGCATCATTTAATATTTTAAGTATGGTATCTTTCAAGGTTGTAACTCAAGGCTTGACTTTTGTCTTGAGTTCTTTGGTTTTCAGCTATGTCAAGAATGTTCTTTTTCTCTCTCTCTCTCTTTTTTTACTGTAGGCCTTTGCACTTTTTCTTTTATTTCACATTGTCTCCTCAAACTGCTCTTTCAAATTTTCTATTCAACTCTTTGATTTTATTATTTTAAAAATACTTTTATTGGGAACTCTTACATCTTTTATCACAATCTATACATTCATCCAGGATGTCAAGCATATTTACATATATGCTTCCATCATCATTTTGAAAATATTCTCTTCCCACTTGAGCGCCTGATGTCAGATCCACATTTCTTCTCCCTCCCAGATCCACATTTCTTCTCCCTCCCTGCCCTTTCCACCCTCCCTCATGAGCCCTTAATAAGTTATATATTATTGTTCTCATATTTTACATTATCCTCCACTGCTCCTCATCCACTTTTCCATTGTTCATCCCCCTGGGAGAGGTTCTTGATTGATCCTTGTGAGGGATTTCCCCTTTCTCCTACCCTCTCCTAATCCTCTTGCAATCTCTATTTTCATTGTTGACCTTAAAGGCTTATTTATCCTGGATAACCTGTGTTTTGGGCTCTTATCTGTAGCAATGTGCATGCTCTGGTCTAATCTTTGTAAGGTTGAATTGAACTTGTACTAGTAGGAGGAAGGAAGTCATTGGTAAATAAATTTGGAAAAAAATATGTATTGACTGGATTCCCTTATATGCAGCTAGATAATATCCTATCACAGACAATGAAGGTAGATTTCAAAATATCCTTTTTGACAAGGAATGCCGTAATATTCCTCTTGAATTTGTCATTCATATTATTGCCTTATTCAAACTGGCCATGACCAGTAAATTTCAGCTCACTAAGGCCAATGATGTCCACCTTTATGCATTCCTTTTCATTTTGACCATGCTCAATTTTCCTAGATTTATACTTCCCACATGCCACATAAGCAAAGAAGGGCTTTACTCCAAAGCCATTATATCAGGATGGTCGACCCTACTTTGTGAGGGCAACTCCTCCTCGGTCTTAGCTTACACACCTTCTGACCCGCGTGGCCCATTATCTTCTTTTCATGCAGTTGTCAATATCTGACAGTGTCTGCTGCTATCTATCCCTCGTGTTTTCTGAGGCTAAGTTTACTGACATGGACAAACTAATCCATATTCATCATAGTGTATCCTTAGTCTGGAAGCTCTACTTACTCCTGTTTACTTTGGGTGATCCTGCTGGTACTAAGAGTTCCAGGTGCATGGCTTTCAATATCACAGCAACACACTGGCCAACACACTATGATAACCAGACAGACAAGGTATGGAGTCCAGGATAACTTGACTTGTTGTTATGTACTCTTCTGTCGCTAACAATTTCATATGGATACTTTACCACGTATTTGATATTGTTCATTTGAAAAGGGCTTTGGTTCTGTGAGGAAATGCTTTGAGTTTGGGAGACAGGTGCCAGCCATACCTACAAGCAGAATCTTTGATAGGGTGTGCAAGTATGACATTTTTCACTGCAGGTTAGTAAGAAAGCACCAAATCCTATGCCATCGTGGCATTTTGGGGGTCATCTGATACCATGCATAGTGGGGAAACAGGTCATAAAAGGACATTGATTTCCTTTTGATCACAGAGCTGGTTAGCTTCATAGTGAAATATAGACTCTGTTGTCCCTGGAGTCCCTAAAAAACAAATTGAGCAACCACTTGCATAAGCACAGCTGTCTGAATAGTTTTTCTGATCTGAGAAAGGAACTTGGTGGGGGCAGTTTTTAAGTATTCTGTTGCTAACTGAAAGGTCAGTGATTGGAACTTACTCATGGCTTCATGGGAGAGTAGACCAGCTGCTCTCTTCCAGGAAGTGCCCTTGAGTTTGGTACCAATTTGCAGGGACTCCTTGGGCAAGAAAGAGGAGAATTTTCACATAAGGTTTATGGGTTGTGATCTGTAAGGGAGCTAATTGCCAAGATGCTTGCAGAGTTGCTTGTAGAGCAAATCTACACTGTTGATTAAAGTCACTATAGATCAGAATCAAGTAGAAGACTTACAATAGCAAAGCTCAGAAAACTTAAGATCTTAGACTGGAGCTCTTGACCTCTCAATTACAGTGCATTCACCAGGAAAGTCAGCCAATAACGCTTACTTTCTAGGACTATTAGAGAAAACTTAAACGAAATAATATTCTAACATCTTCATTCTCATATTATTTGCTATGAAATATGCTCTATACATATTAATTATAATCCTTTGCTATATTTTATACTTAAGAGTAGATTATTTTAAATCAAGATTTCTGAAAGCTGTTATGTGGATTGAAAAATGAGAATCACTGGAGGATTTTGAAAATATAGACTCTTTAATTAGAGTCTGAAGGATGGATCATGATATCTCAATTTTTGTATGCTGTTTCCTAGGACATTCTAATATCCATACACATAAAGAATACATATTTTTGTGACTAGCTCTCCTTTAGTTTAATGATATTCAAATCCTTTCTCAGGAGACTCCATGATTCTGATTGTTATTTTCTTACTGAACACAGGTTGTCTTAGATAATGCCTAATCTGATATTATTAGCACCTGCAGGTACCTGAAAAAAATATGTTGAATAAACAACATATTTGCGAGAAACTGACTGTCATTTTTAATTCTATTTTTAAAAATGGGATAGTAGGAAAGAGACACACACAAAATCACTTCTCTGCGAGGACATCCTATGCTCATAAATTAAAGATGCCTTGTTACTGGCATGTATAAGGTTTACACACACATAAGGTGGTACCCATAAAAAATGAAAAAAATTTTTTTGGAAAATTTTTTCAAAACTATTTTTCTTCACCTATTCTACATCATCAAATCACTGTCCTTTCATGTCTCTCTTCATTCATGGAAACAAAGAGAAGTTGCCCCAGAGTGATGTCAGGTGAGTGAGCTGCACGGAGCAAGAGAGACATGCCACGCTTTGACAAAAACTGGCACACTGAGATGGCTGCGTGAACAGGCGCCTTGTTGTGGTAGCAAAGCGAGTCCCTGTCTGCCACAAATCAGACCTTTCTTATTGCACAATGTTAATACTACAGTCTGACCTGGTGGAATGGATTCAAAATGCACCATGAATTGATGTTTTCATCTGTTTGGAAAGTTGACAGATGTTCAGAATGAGGTCTGTCACCCATCAATATCTCACTTGTTTTGAAATGAGAAAACCACTCATGCATTTGAGTTTTTCCCATCTTGCTGTCCATGTAAACTGTGTTCAACCTCACAACAGTGGGCAGCATTTTTCCAGAGCAGGAAACAAAATTTCATGGCCACATGCTGTTTTCTTAAATCGGCCAGCACACACACACACACACACACACACACACATATACAAGGTTTGAGCAAAACTGCTTTTATGAAAAAAGACACTGACCAGATAGAGCCTTCCTAGTTGACACTACTGCATGCACTACATGCACTAATTCAGAGAGTGTTGCTTGATGCTAGTGGGGAAAATGTGTACTGTGAAAGCTCTGTTTAACACAGCTAGGAAAAATCGAGTGGAGCTTTGTCTGGTATTTTGGGGGAGGGTACCCTGCATATATATATATATATATATATATATATATATATATACACACACACACATACATGTATATTTATATATATGCATGTTTTCAAGGGAAAGATCTAGCTGTTTCCCAACTTATAAATTATTTCTGTAATTTGTCAAAAAGTTGCAATGTTTGCCATTTTTTTGGTCAATTACTAACTGTATGTATATGTCAACTTTGTTAAAAATTCTAGGCATAGCATAAGCATTTTTTAATGTTAACTGAAGATGAATAATTTCATTCAGCAAGGTCCACCAGCTATTTTTGTGGCCTTGGCTTAGTTACTTGATATCTTTGGATGTGAAATTTCTCAAGAAATGAAATTTGAAGTCACTCATTTTCTAAGGGTTTTGCCAAGTTTCACATGAAAGAATTCTTTAAGTTCTCCTAACACCACAAATGGAAAGTCAATTCTGGAGCGAAAAAGAAAGGAAAGAAAGAGCCTAGAATGAAACTATGTATGTTTCCTCAATGGAGTTTAAAACAAAGCAAAAACAAAAACAACTAACCCTTATAGATTAAAAATCATAGCGGCAGGGGTGGGGGTGGTGGTCTATAAATCACTCTGGGAAGCTGTTTATGAATTACTGCCATCCAAACGTTCAATTATAGGTGGTTCTTTGAGAGCTATTAACTATGAATCAGACATACAGTAATGAGTCATTCTCTTTGAAAGCCTAGCCTGGCATATATTAGATGACTCTGGTTCCCATGACCAGTCTACCATTTTTAAAGCATACATCACTTAAAGGATAAACATAAAATATGAGCACTGTATTCTTTTGAAATGACTCTTCCATCAAATATTAATTGTGGGTTAACGATCTGTAAAATGACATACAGGGAAGGAGGAGCATATCCGGGCAAGAAGAGTTTTGCTTTGACTTTCCCTTCCCTCAGTTCCTCACCTGGTTCTACATGGGCTGGGATATATAGCCCACTGCCCAGCAGAGTGTGGGTTGCCTACTAAAATCACCCTAATCCAATTAGAAATATATCCAGAGTTCCAGCATTGCTACCTTTCCCCCACCCATTTATGCTCAAGTTCACCAACACCAGTAACTGCTCACTGCTTGTAGTGATTATGTGCTTATGTTAATTTCATGATTGAAAAGTAGGGGTGGAGTCTAGCCTAATATGGAGATAGCCATTGAGTAGCCAATGAGGTCTCTGTGTGGGCATGGCTTTCTCCTGATATGTCTGGGAAATCTCAGGATATCTCCCTTGTGAAGATGAGAAGCTATCTTCTCCAGTTGTTGGGAATTAGTCTCAGAGACGATGAATCACGGACAAGACAAGATGGCAGCATCTGAGGAGCCAGAGAAGCCACATGGCTTGGCCCTGATGGAGCCAGACCTCTGAAGCTGGAGAGGCCACGTGGAGACCTCTGCCAGCAATGAGTTACTTCTGCCACCACTGGATGCTGTTGATGAACCCTGAGTCCTGGAAGCAAGGAGCCATGTGGAGACCCCTGCCAGTGCTGGGGCTCTGTTCACTGACCTATGACTTTGTCAGCTGGAAGGAGACATTATAGACTGGTGTCGGGCATATGGGTTAGTATAGGACTTGTAACTTTGAACTGGACTTTGTTGGGATGCTTTCTCAGTGTTCCATTCCTTTTGTATATAAACCCTCTTATATCGATATGTGTGTCTATGAAATTTGTTCCTCTAGTTTACCCTGACTAACACACTGTTGTTCAGGGTATTTCATTATTTTTCTTCCAAGTCTCTCAAGTACTACCCACACCCACACGTGCATGGTCATAGAGGAGACTACCTCTTAATCTCTGCAGCCCTTAATCTCTTTTCTTTTCTTTGCCTCCCCCTGCCCCTGCGGCCCCTGGCATCCACCCTGCATCCCCTGACTTATTTTTCTTTTTTCAATGATAGGAAAAGTAGGAGCTCATAATTTGGGAATTAAAAGAGAAAGAAATTGTTAACCTTCTACCTACTTTAATTATTAGGGGGAAAATCTTTGGGCTGATGAGGGGTGCACCTTTGCTCTTAATTCCCTAGAAGTAATCCTTTTGTGCCTTTCCTTTCTCTATCCATATCCTTTCCTGCCTTCGCAGAGAGTTTCTAAATCCATGCAGCCAAGTCAACCGGACAGGAAATACACAGCTCTCCCAGCATTAGATTGCACTAATGTTGTATGTCCAAGAGATTATCTTTCATAGAGAGTTAGAAGAGAAGAAGGACTTTGATTACTAATTGGTCTCTGTGAATCTGGGAAGTTACTTCTGCTCTTTGACTCATATTGTTCCCATTTGGATAATATTGAGATTAGACAAGATTAGTGTTTTTTCAGTGTGCAGCTCAAGGTCTGAATTAAAGGCTACTGAAAGACTAGTCAGGTGTCTTGGATTTTTTTGCCCACTATTGGAATACATTAAAAAAGAACTACACACTTAGGAAAGCTTTAAGGTTCTTTGTAGTGATGTGATTTACAATTTGGGAAATATGGACTACAATCAAAACCATAACAACAATTCGTTAAAATTACTTTATAGTCTTTTGAATTCGTGATTTCATTAGTAATTCCAAACTGCATGGAAACTTAAGGCAATGACGATGTTTTTTATTTGGCTTTGTTTTTCTGTTTTTAACTCACTATTTGAGGATTAGTTTTCAATTTAAGTTTTTCCTGTTATTACCTTCTATCACAAATGAGTGCTGCTAGCTGCAGGCTCAGCATTTCAAATGCACTAGCTGCTCTTTGGGGAAAAGACATGGGTTCCTAGTCTCCTAAGTGTTAAAGTCTTGGAAACTCACAGACACAGCTCTCACCTCTCTCACCTGTCTCACAGGGTTCTATGAGTTAACATCAACTTGATGGGAATGTTTGCTTTTGGATCACTCATTTGTAAACATCTCATATTGTAGCTTATATACTGACAAGGTTATTCATAGTGGGTATGTTTCAGTGGTACTTCAAAGTTTAGATTAGGAAGAAAGACCTGGAAATCTTCTTTTTTAAAAATACTGGGAATGAAAATCTTAAGAGCAGCAGTGGATCATTGTCTGATGTAGTGTTGGAAGATAAGCCCCTGTGGCGGTCATATATTTGATGTCAATTTCATGGTTGGGATGTTGGGGTGGAGTCTAGCCTGTCAATCTGGAGATAGCCAATGAGGCCTCTGTGTAGGCATGGCTTTCTCCTGAGAATTCTGGGAAGTCTCATGGTATTTCCCTCATGGAGATGAGAGACCATCTTCCCAGTTGTTGGGAGTCATTCAACTTATAAGACAAGCTGGCAGTGTCCGAGGAACCAGAAGAGCCGGAAGAGAAGCCACACAGCCTTACCCTGATTGGAACCAGATCTCTGAAGCCAGAAAAGTCACAGAGAGACCCCTGCCAGCGCTGAGATATTTCTATCACCAATGGATACTGCTGATGGACCCTGAGCCCTGGAAATGAGGAGCCATGAGGAGACCCCTGCCAGAGCCAGGATTCTGCACCCATTGGCCGGTGACTTCGTGAGTTGGACAGAGACTTTATAGATTGGTACCAGACATATGGGATCCTTTGGAACTTATAACTTGAACTGGAGTAGGTTGGGGTGCTTTCTCAATGTTTCATTCCTCTTGTATATAAACAATTCCCTTATATCCATATGCATGTCTATGAATTTGTTTCTCTAGTCTACCTGGAATAACACACCTCTCCATGGGAAAGCCCTCTAACATGAGTGGGAAGAGCTGCTTTCTCAAAGTAGAACTAACCCCAGTGACAAAACGAGAGTAGAGCTTTTGGTACTTTCTTTGCTGTTGGGATATATCTCCACATGGCAAAAAGTGCTGCAAATATCCCTTAGTTATTAGAATCTAGACTGTAGAGAGTCATAAAAATAAAAATGAATTGGCTGAGCTCTGGTGGCGGAGTGGTTGTCCACGGGACTGCTGCCCCCTGGGATGGAGGTTCAATTCCAGCAGCAGCTCCACAGGAGTTAAGGCTGGGCCTCCTACTCCCACCACCAGAGGGTAGTGATGCCCAAAAAAATGAATCAATATTGTAGGCATTCCACCCAACTTCAGTAGCTAGATGATGACTCACATGACTCCACAGGACACAGTACAACTCGTCCATTGTGGTTCCTACATGATAGAAATGTGGGAGCATGGAGAGTCTCAGTGTTCCCTCCCAGAACAATTAGTGAGTTTGAAACACTGACCTTGTCATTAGCAGTCCAGTGCTTCACCCATTGGACCACCAGGAATCCGAGAATGACCAATGAATCGGGAACGACTGCTTTTAATTGACCGATCACATGACCTACTCTGATAATGGGAATGACATCAGACTGAAGAGGGGAATGGTGTCACATCTACCCTTAAGAAGAACATTTCCCAATAAAACGATATATTTTTAAAAGAAGATCATTTCAAGATCAATCCTCAAGCACAGCACAGTGATAGACTAATATTTATGCACCTCTAAAGAAGAGCACGTAGTACAACGATCATTCAAATGTACACTACTGCAAAAGATGAAAAAATTTAATTTTTTTCAAATTTTGTATTACTAAATTGATTGAATATGCACTTCAGATGCATTGGTATTTACTGGTGATTACAATGTGAAAGGAACACAAAGAAGGATTAGTAGGTAGAGCTATGGAATTGCTGTTAGAAATGTAGCCTGTGACAAAAGGATAGAATTTTACAAAATCAAGAATTTATTCCTAGAAAATATGTTTTTGTCCCCCACCTATATAAATGAGAATTATGCCTGGGCATCTCCTTAGATGAAATATACAGGAATGACTATATCTGAGGAGCAGCATGGGAGATATTCAGTATCATCTTATCATTGGTCATAACAAAGCTGGAGGGTGCTTGTGGAACAAGCCATAAATAGTTCATATGCCAATTCAAATCAAAAATGAGAAAGTGCTACAAGAGTCAAAATATATGCTTATGTACATCCCACCTGAATTTAAGGACCATTTCAAAAATAGATTTGAGCCTATGGACACTAATCTCTGAAGAACAGAGGAATTGTGAGGTGACACTAAGAATATATTACAGGGCTGAGCCCCGGTGGCATAGTGATTGAGTGCAGGACTGCAACCCATTGGCTTGGCAATTCAAATCCAGCAGCAGCTCTCCAGGAGCAAGGCTGGGTAGCTCACATGACCACCAGAGGGATATTACATGGATATTACCCCCCCCCCCCAAAAAAAAAAAAAACTGGAATTGTACTGGGAAGAATGGAGCTTTTGTAATAAGCATTTTTCCCACTAGGCGAGCATGAGACAACTCATTCTGAGTTAGTTCATCCAGTGGTGTCTCCTCAGAAGGTCACAGAGAATTTTGTTGTGAAAGCAGGTTTGTTTGAACCTTATTGTGTGTGTGGGTGTGTGTGTGAGATGACATTTAAGAGAACAGGATGTGTCTGAAATTTTGTTTACAGCTCCAGGAAAGATGCCACAGAATCTTTTGTGATGTTGAACATAGCTTACAAGGACACCACTATAGGAAAAATGCTACTGTATGAGTGCAGTGATTTTCTCATTTCAAAAAAGGTGCACGGTTGATTGATGACAAAACTTGTTCTGGACATGTGTCAACTTCCCAAACTGAAGAAGATGTTGACTCCATTCATTTGAAGTTTGTTCCACCAGGTCAGACTGTTGATCAAGCTTTCCATTTAGAGGTTCTGAATAGATTGCGTAACAGTGTGCGACAAAGAAGGCATGATTTGTGGCAGACAGAGGTCTGGTTTTGCCACCACAACAATGCACCTGTTCACTCAGCCATCTGAACGTACCAGTTTTTGACAAAAAAAAAAATGCCTCTCTTGCCCCATGCACTTTTCTCTCCTGAGCCTTGCTTTGTGTGACTTCTTTTTGTTTCCATAAATGAAGAGGGGCATGAAAGGACTACAATTTGGCCACATGGGATAGGTGAAGTGCTGTCAGTCCTCCAAGTAGACAAGTTTGAAAAGTGTTTCTGAGAATGGAATCTGAGAATCAACAAATGTATTAAATGTCATGGAGAGCACTTTGAAGGTGAGAATTATTTTGTAAGCAAAATGTAAATATATAACTTTGAAAAAACTTCTGGGTTTTTCTGGGTTCCCCTTCATAGATGACTAGCAAGAAAGGTAATTCATTCAAAAGACAGGAAAGAAAAGATGGGAGTATCTGTCAGAAGACTCTGAAATTTGCTCTTGATTAGAGAGTAGCTAACGTGGAGGGAAGTGAGTAAGTAAATGACCTGAACAAAATATATCAATGGCAATTCAAGAAGACTGAGTAAGGTATTATAATGAAATGCACAAGGACATGGAGTTAAAAATCCAAAACAAGTATAGAAAGGATGCCCTTTGAAGAAAGGATAACAAGATTTGTTACATCATTTCTGACATAATTCTTACATAATTTGAACATGTTACCAGGAGGAACCAGTTTCTAGATAAAAATGTCATGACTGGCAATATATAGGCTTAGCAAAAAGTAAGATGCTCAATAAGGTGGTTTATATGTAACTTCATCAGTGGATTTTACCAGAGCAATAATCAAAAGGATAGAACAGGACCAGACAATGTTTCATTATGTATGAGTTAGAATTATTGCATATGAATATATTGAAATAGTTAAACTTGTTTTATATATATATATATATAATTCATGAATTCAGATTTGAATTTAATTCTATTTTTTCATTATACCACATTCTCTTCTCCATGTCACTGTTGATTATTGAACTATAATGCCAGTCATATACATCAAAAATATATTCAGTCTAATTTATCTGTAACAAAAAAAGATAAGCACATAGTTGAATTGCTCATTAATTCTTAGGCTTTATATCATTAGATACTTATTTGAATGATCTAGGGCATCTTCATCCAGGTGAGTGAGTGATTTTCTGTACTATTTCTTAGATAACATATGTGAAATAAACCCCTTTAGAAACTTTTAAAAGACAGAATCTTTATTCCCTTTTGTTGAACTAAAGTAGGAAATGTTTTCTATTATATATAAATAGACTAATGCAGCATCTATTCTCTGGGTCCAGCTGTATATGGATTTCTGAACTGATTTGGTAAGCCTTTGTTTCCCGACAAATTGACAGGGTATATACTATAATCTAGTTAGATTTTGAAGTGTTTTTTTTTTAAATCTTTTTATTGGGGGCTTGTACAAGTCTTATTACAATCCATACATCAATTGAATCAGGCGTGTTTGCACATATCCTTTTTTAGACATTTACTTTCTATTGAGCCCTTCGTATCAGCTCTTCCCCATCCCCCCTCTCCACCCTCATAACCCCCATAGATTGTACATTGCTATTATTCTCCTCTCTCCCACTGACCGCTGTCTCCCTTTCCCCAAGTTTTCTTTTGTTCTTCCCCTGTAGAGGGGTGTATGGTTATCAGTGCACCCAGTTTCCCTTTTCTCCCTTCTTCTCTCCATCTTCCCCTCACCCTTCTGGTATCACTATTCCCACTCCTGTTCCTGGATTCTCTGGGTTGTGAATGCCCATCCCTTTCTATACCAGTCTAGTCTGAGGGGATGAAGCCGACAATAGAGGGACTGGAGTGGGTTTTTCTTATGAAACCAAAGCAACTTCTCAGTGATGTAAGTCTAATTATTTGATTATAGATTTTGGTCTTATCACTTACTATGCTGTCGTTAGGTGCCATTGAGTCAGCTCTGAATCATAGCAACCATATGCACAGCAGGATGAAGCACTTCCCAGCTCTGTGTCAAGTTCATAAGCGCTATTATGGTTGAGGCCATTTTCGCACTCACTGGGCAAATCCAGCTCTACCAGCATCTTCTTATTTTTTGCTACACTTCTGCTTTATCAGGGTCCAGTGACGCCATTTTCCAGGTTCCGGTCTCTACTGGTAACATGTCCAAAGTATGTCTGTAAGGAGCATTTAACTTGAAAAAATTATAAATGGTAAATATGTACTCAGGATAATCTACTAGATCTAAATTACTGCAACGAGAATCTAGCATTGTTAAGCCATTCCCTGCTCTAAAGATCCTGCATTAATTTCCTAGAATTGACATGTTACCACGAGTCTGATGACTTTGTACAATAGAAATTTATGCTCACAATTCTGGAGACCAGCACTCAGAAGTCAAACTTTAAGGCGTCTTCCACCAAAGACTCTAAAAGAGAAGACTTACTTGCGCACAGAGGCTTACATACTCTGATACATTATAGTAAAAATAGTGAACAAAAAAAGTTAAAGAGAAATCTTGAAAGTAGTGAAAGAATAAAGGAACCCTCTCCCCCCCCCCCCCGTGTAGCTACAATAAACTTCATGTTTCTCATTAGAAATCATGCAAGCCAGCAGGCAACAGGTTTACATAGTTTTAAAAAGGACAAAAATTTATAACAAATATATATACTTTATACTAATTAAAAGGTAACTAAATTAAGAAGACAGAAAAATTATAAGCATGTATGCCTATTAACAGAGTTCCAAATTACTTAAAGGAAAAAAAATACCATTGATAAAGAAATGGACACTCCTTTTTGTTAGAATGAGTTGAGTAGAGACAAATTCAGTGACACTCATATGTGTACAAAAGACATTTACTTTTTAGAAAGTTATATATTATATATATATCAGGAAAACATCTCAGCCTGGTCCAAATTTAGTCCATCAGTCCCTCTTCGGATCCTCTTCAGACTCAAGCAGCACAGGCAATGATGCAGAATGCAGGAAACTCATAGGCCAGCAGATACTGAGTCATGTGGATCTAATGGTGCAGCTCATAACAGGTCTCCGAGTGGCCAGAAGGAAGGTTAAGGGAGAGAGAGGAGATGGCCTTTAGAGAGAAATTTATATATCCATTGCACTTTGAAAGGAGGTCATCAAGCTATGACCCGATTGACAGGCTAAACTCCACCCATATCTTCTTGTAGGTGCCATGTTGGCATGAAATACCTAAATATCACACCCTCCTAATTTTATTTGTTCTTTTTTTTCCTGTTAATTCTGCCTTTTCTGAAACATAGTTATAAGAACTGTAATAAAGTTATAAAACAGTTATAAAACTGTAATCTTCTGTACACATTTTCCCCATGTTCTGAACAGGCTTTATATCATTCTGTTTTTGTTGTTGTAAAGTACTTTCAAGTATGTTCTGACTCACAATAACTCTTTGGACAACATAATGAAATACTACTTGATGCTGAGCTATCTTTATAATTATTTCCATATTTAAGCCCATTTTTGTAGCCACTATCAATCAATCTCATTGAGAGTCTTCTTCCTTTTTGTTGACCCTTTACTTTACCAGGCAAGTTGTCCTTTTTAAGGGATGGAAGTATCTTATGGAAATCTGGGGTACTTTCAATACTTTCATCATTGTTGCAGTTCAAAGATGTAAATTCTTCTCTGGTCTTCCTTTATTCCTCGTCCATCTCTCACATGTGCTTTCATGTGTACTGTATATAATTCTTTTTGTTACTGTATCTGATAGTAATGCCACTGTTAAACACTCACTCCTCTTTAAACAAAAGTTGAAACCTGCCACTCACTCTATAAGAGAAAGATGTGAAAATGTCTTTTCAAAAACATACTCTATTGTTATATGACTTCAAGTTAGTTCCAACTAATATTGATCCTGTAGCACTATTTGTACAACAGAACAAAATGCTGTCAAATATTACTCCATCATCACAATTTTTGCTCTGTTTAAGTGGATGGTTATAGCCACTGTGACAGTCCACCTCACTGCCCCTCTACTTTAGCAAGCATTCTGTCCTTCCGCAGGAAGCCCTCTATGGATGACGTATTCAAAGTGTGCAAGACAAAATCTTACCAACAGTGTTCCTAAGGAGTACTTCAGCCATACTTCTTCCAAGACAGACTTGTTTGTCTTTTTGGCAGTGCATGGTACTTTTGATTTTCTTCTCCAGCTCCGTAATTCAAATGCATCTGTTCTTCTTTGGTCTTCTTTATTCAATATGTAACTTTCATATACATATGAGATGATTGAAAGTACTATGGCTTGAGTTAGGCACACCTCAGCCCAAAGTCTTGCTCTTCAACACTCTGGAGAAATCTTACACAGCAGATTAATATAACAGGTCACTTGATGTTGCTGCTGCTTTCATGAGTATGAATCATGTAGCTAAGCAAGATAAATTTCCAAACAAGTTCAACCTTTTCTTCATTTATCATGATGTTACATATTGGTCCACTTGAGAGGATTTGGATCTCCTTCTGTTGAGTTTTAATACAAATTGAAGGAGGCAATTCTTTATCTTCATTAGCAAATGCTTCCAGTGCTCCTCACTTTCAACAAGCAAGGTTGTGTCATCCACGTATCTCAGGTTGTTAATAAGCCTTCCTTGACTTCAGATGCAACATTCTTCTTATTAGTAAGCGTCTCTGAATATATGCACAGCATACAAATTAAACAAGTGTAGTGAGAGGACACAACCCTGACACACACCTTGCCTGATTTTAAACTACGTATCATTACTTTTTTCTATCTGTACAATTGGAATTCCATTGATTCCTAGAGCCTGGGTTTTGGTTAAGGCATTCAGCGTAGCTTGAATTTCTTTCTTCAGTACCCTTGGCTTTTGGTCATAAGTCAGCTTTTGAAATGGCAGAATGTGGGTTGGTTCTTTTGGGGAGCAACCTTGGAACCCCTAGGGTGTTGAACTTCACCTAAATCTCAGTAACTTCATCATTATAAACCATAGATAGATTAGTTAATTAACTTATTCAACATTCTATTTATTTTTCTTAATTTTCTTTTATATATAGTATTCACATTTGTTGAAAACAGTACTGTGGTAGATACCAGGGCACTGGTATTGGTTCCTAGTTATCAGTCAGATCTGATTCTTATTTTCTTTTAGAAACTCTTTCAATAAGTCAACAGCACACTACTTATTCTGACTCTACTAAGTAGCAAAGAACAATCACCACAGACACACACACACACACACACACACACACACCTGGAAAAAAATTTAATTGAAGATCCTGCAGGTCTTTCATTCACTGATTTATTTTTTTTCTTGAAAATATTCTAAGGTTCTCTAACATATTTCAATCTTTCCTGATGTCTATTTCTATATGGCCACTCATAGAATTCTTCAAGACTTGAGCTTAGGCCATTTCTCCTTAAACTCTGTGCTCTTTTCCAAGCTGATTTTATCCCTATTCATAGCTAAAGTTAACACAGAGTTCATATTTATGTCATCTACTTTGACTTCATATAAAAAAGTTAAGGTTCCTGTGGTTATGTTGCTATATACCAGTAGAAGATTTATGTAACACCCTCAATTTCATCATTTTTATAAACAGCTGATAACCCCTGCATTATCACAGTGTCCTGAGGAATATAATAGAAACTGATTAGTACACTGGCTTATAGTTTACAGTTATCACAACACACACACACGCACACTAACATCACCACCTCCACCACCAATAACAAAAGAACCGACTCAGTGCTCTCAAGTAAATTCAGACTTAGTATTCTTCTGGAGGAGAGAGTTGAACTGCCTCTTTGGGTTACAGAGATTTTAAAAGGGAAAAAAGTATGAGCTAAAACCTCTTGCTTTGTGGTTAGAAGGTCAGTGTGTAGCATACAATGCCCCCAGGGCTCCTCATGGGCTACCCTAGATTAGAGTCAACTAAATGCATCCTCATAGTGGTCTGCCCCATTTGCTCTGTGACCTTTTGAAAATTGCTTTACTGCCCTGGGTCTACCAACTCACTGCCATGGATTTGATGCTGACTCACGGAAGCTCCATGGAAGGTTTCTGATAGAAGCAGACAACCTCGTTTTTCTCCAGAGGAGCAGATGGTGAGTTTGATTTCTGTTTCCCACTCTGCTATTTAGAATACATGATCACAAACCTGCCAAAAGCCAAATCCACTGCCATGGAGTCTACTCACTATGACGATGTATGGGAGTTACCAAAATCCCTGTATGAGATTGCCATCACTTTCTATCAACTATTGTCACTTTTAAAACGTCATAGTCCTAGGAATGTTTATATTTGAAGACATGAGTTTCTTGTGGTTAATATGTTTGACCCTCTATCATTGCTGTAGACCAGAGAGACCGAAACATTATATATTTGAACAAAAGGAAAAGATAAACATCAAAGTAGAAAGAAAAGAACCAAGGACTCAAATGGATGCCAGATGACAGATTTCATGGTATTTGCACTCTCACTCAGGGCAACACATCCTCGAATGTTCTTAGGGGGTTATAAGAGAATTGTTCAGATGACTGACATTCAAAGGCAGAGATGAAGTCTTTTTGTTATCTCTGAATCCCTACATCCCATTACCTGTTGCCAGGCAAACTAATCCTGTGATTTATTTCTTACGTGACTAGATAGAAAGGCACTGCCAGCCTGTGCTGGACGACTGTGGATTACTTGGCTCAGCATTTCTTACAAGCCAAAATGCTTGATCAACTTTGCTATCCATGATTCCATTTGCTGGCATTAAATGCCCCAATCCTCAGTGTTTTCCTGACCACAGAACTGGTCTTGCTAACAGATAAACACTTCATTACAAAAGGAAAAGTTCAGATAAAAGGAAAGCTACCAATTTACCTTATGTTAAGTTCAGAAAGAAAGGAAACACAATCTGTTTGTTTGTATGCTTAGCTAGAATTTGGCTTCCTTGGTTTTTGTCCTAAACAGGATAATAAATATAAATTGCCTTGGGGAATATTTTTATTAAAAAACTCCATCTAAAAAGGTTTGCAGTTGCATTACAATTTGAATAGGGTTCATAAAAATTACTTTATGTGCTTTGTGGATGTTGTATTTTTGAAAACAAATTAGCTACGAATTTTGCTTCTAATTAGAGCTTTGCGTTCTCATAGAAACCTTATTTCTTTTATTAATCTCAGATTTAATCATTAAACAATAAAGTATGCTTTCCTTTTAGTTATTTTTTATTAATAAGAGATTTTTTTAATTTACAGAAATTGACAAAATAAAAGAGCAAAATTTTATGCCTGCAGAAACACAATTCCTGGACCCTACAATTAACCAGGGTTTGCCATACTTGCTTGATCCACCTTTTTCTGTTTTATTTTATTTTTGAAGCATTCTAAAGCAAATCCAAGGCATACTGTTAATTTCAAAATATTTCAATATGTATCTCTAAATAGTTGGGAAAATGTCTTCCATAAATTGTATGCCATTATCACACCTACCAAAATTAACACTAATCCTTGATTCCATTTAATGATTAGTCCATAATCAAAATTCCTAAGTTATTTTTTATTAATATATTTTACGAAATCAAAAGCCAACCCAGATTTACCTTTAAATATACTTGTTAGGAATCTGAGCCTCTTTATAGTACAGTTGTATTGTCATATAGTTCACATATCATACAATTCAATAGTCCAGTCCCATGAAAAAAAGTTGTACTATCGGCATCACAGTTCGTTTTACATTTTCTTCACTCTTGTACTCTTCATTGAACCTTCCCCCCACCAACTTCCTCTTCCACACTCCCAAGAAACCAATGATCCAATTACTGTATCTATATATGTACTTATCCTGAATTTCATATACAGGAAAACATTTTTTTTAGAAAAACCAACCTAAATACAATAACAAAGTAAAAGAGATAAGACCATCGACTGAAAAGAAAGCAGAAAATATTAAAAACTAGAACAAATTTAAATGGCTCATATCAAATGATAGATAAGGTACTAAATTTTTTTTTTAGAGCTCCCCCGAGCTCTAAGTCCCACCCTTCCTGTAAAGGTACTAAAATTTAACCTATGTTAATTGCCTCTGCAACAATTCATTTTTCAATGCAGTAACCAAGATAGCAAAATTATTTGTATCCCTGATCCATGACTAGGGGGGATTCATGTGGGCCTAAAACCCCATGTAGTCAGTTGCATCCGTACTGTCTGTCTTAGTTTGATCTGTCTGCTGTAATTGAAAGTTCTGCCAATAGTGGCTTTACAAACCAGGGCTTGCTGTCTCACTTTCTGGAGGCTAATGGCCCCAATCCAGGCAGGTCTTCACCATTTTGCTTCTTTTTTTTTTCTTTTTTTTTCATTTTGCTTCTTTTGGTGGCCTTTCTCTGAGTGTCTAGTGTCTGCCAAGCATCCATTATATGTAAGTACACATTTGGTATTTGTTTCCCTCCCCCCACCGTGTATTTGTCTCTGTTTCTATTTTTCTCTTTTCTAAGATATCATTCATAAGAGATTAGGTTTAGGATGCACCTTATTATGGTATTATCTTATGAACATAAGAAAATAAAATTCTTATTTCTGAACAGGTTAGGATTTCCACATTTCTTTGGGGGGGGGGCGGGGAACAACTTGCTTCATATTATTGTCACAATATTTGACATTTAAAACTATTTTTCAATCCCTTTATTTTTATTCAAAACTCCTGTATAACTTCACACTAGATGCTTTCTAGTCATTCTGCTTATCTAACATTGGTATAGTGCATTTCTTAAAGTTCATGGAAACAACAGTAAGCAAGTTATAGGACAGTCCAGGAAATATGTTATTTGTTTTTAATCTAATTCTCCACCTGTCCATTTGAAATCAGGTCATATATTTATTGCCGGTCTTTTTCTTCATATCTAAGGATTATTATAAGTGTCTTTAATGAGCTATCCCCAGCAAATATAGCAATGACATGTTTAGTAGCCATTCAATGCATGCATGATAAAAATATATCCTCCATAATCAGGTATATCTCTATGGATGATTGGATTGTTTCCATGAGAATTATCAGAATTTAAGAAGAATTGGTGATGTGTTGTGAGAAACAGAAAATATTTTTCCAAGTTGCCCCCCCTCCCATATATGCCAAACCCAAGATGCTGCTTGCTTCACATGGCAAATGACTGTACACCTGGAAGGCAATAAGAGTAGGTCAGAGGTTATTCTCCTTAAGGGTATCAGCAATCTAGAGCCCTCAGACTGTCTCATCTGACTCACCCTAAATAGGGCCCACTCCTTCCGATTTGGTTCCCTTAAAGGAGTGACCAAAGGCCCTCTCAAGGATGACTAAGGTTAGGCTACTATCTTGAGTCTAGGACCTGCCCATCTTGCCACATATATACCCCTATTCCCTCACTTTACTATTCCGGACCCCTAGATCATCCCCCACTCCCTCTTATTGCTTGTATTGCCTATGCTACAACCCCTTCCTATGATGTGATTGCTATTTGCAATTAGAGGGCTTGTATGTCCCCAAAGCTATATCAACTTTGGTTAGAATTAAAACATCATGAGAGCTCTCTCCTGCCGTCTCGTCCCACACCTCCATGTGTACCAGCAAGAGAAGCTGAGGTGAGCATACTGCCGTGAAATGTGTCTGACTTCTTTATTTTATTCTCTTTCTCCCATCTCTCCCTATTCTCTGTGACTTTACTATAATCTTTATATATCTCAGACACACAGTGGCATTGACTGAAACTGTGATTAGTTGTGGGGTGCTGCCCACCCCCACAATGTGTAACATGTTTGAATAGGATATGAATGAAATGACATGCTGTGGTGTGATATAAAGACATATTTTATAGTTCAGATTTTTTTCTCTTGCATATTCTCAGCAGCAACGTTCAAGTGCTAGGGATCTGGTGTACAGGAATAACTTTATCTGGAATTAAAGATTAGGGTGTCAAAGTGTCATTGAATTTGTGGGCAATTTTAATTTTAGCTTGCTGGCATACTGAAAAGAATGAGAGACAGTCTGGATGAGAATAGTATGTGGAAAAAATGAGTTACAAAAGAGTAATGATAATAACTGGGATAACAGAGTGTCTTTTGAAGTTCAAAACAGTGAGGGTGGTATTCCTTTTAATATCTGTGATATAACTTATTTTCATGCATTTATAAACGAAAACAAACTGTAAGGCTTGTGTTCGTCTGCGTAGACTAGAGAATCAAATTCATAGAGTTATTCAGATGTGTTTAAGGAAAAGCTTTCTATACAAGAGCAATTGAATATTGAGAAAACTTCCCAGCCCAGTTCATAGCAAGGCCATATGTCCAATATAAGCCCATATGCCTGATACCAATCTATAAATTCCTCTTCAGACTTAGAGCACATATGCAATGATACCAAATGCAGGACAATCACAGACTCGCAGGTGGGAAGTCTTGTGGGTCCAGTGGCATTGTAATCATCTCAGTGCTGGCATGGGTCTCCTAGGGCACTATGCTAGTTCCCTGTGTCTTGTCAGGTGCAATGTCTCCCAGGGGGTGAGTGTGCGTCCCGCTTCCAGTAAGTTAATTATCTCCAGAGGCCTCCAAATGAAGTCATAAAGCTATGACCTGATTGACAGGCCAAATTCCACCTCTTCACTCTCAAGTCTCAAATTAACACCAGCTTATGTAACTACCACAGCTTGTAAAGCAGATGTTATTATCCTTTTCTTACAAATCAGGACACTATAAAATAAAGACTTTAATGGATTTCCTAAACATACAAAGGAAAAAGGAGGAAAAAAAACCCAGAATCCTAAATCTCCTGCATGTTCATCTAACATTCTGAATTAAGACATAGGACTCATCCTTCTGTCCTCACTCCCATTAACCAATGTGATTTGAATTACAGTAACAGTATAAGAATTATGATATTCATCATCTTTCTATGAACTTAAAGAAATAAATGCATAGGTAGCTATATTTTGTTGGAAAATACATCATACTGGCTTTTAACTCAAGCTACTTACACTAATGAAACCATAACTTTAAGTGGAGGAGAGTCCTGAATTTCACATAAATAATAGATACAAAAATAAGTCCATTCGAAGAATAACTTTCATATTTGAATATGATATGTGAATATAAAAGTTAACATCTTCTTTGTGTGATATTAATATCAACTTCAGGCAGCAAAATGTAGTAGAAAAAGCATGAGATTTTAAAACACACAAATTAGAATCCTGTCCCCATGATCTCTGGAAATTAGTTTTGTCATTCACAGTGTAGGAATGATAATAACTTCTTCATTGCATTATTGGAAGCATTATGGATGGACTCACACCAGGAATTAAATCCTCCTGCCTGAAAGTGACACTTATTACTTTTGCTCACATTTGAATGATTTTAGCTATCATACGGCAGCCCCCACCTTCAAAAGAATGGGAAGGAATAGCCTCATCTGTGTCTAGAAGGAGGAAAATGAGAAGGATTGGTGAGAACCCTTCACGTATATGATCAACAATGATTGTCAAGTTAATTCTGACAGCAAACCAAAAGGATAGGTCTATACTGTTCCATAGGGTTTACATGACTGTCAATCTTTATGGAAGCCAGTTGACATATCTTTTTCGGGTAGTTTGACACAGCGCCTTCTCCCGCAGAGAAGCTGGTGGGTTCAAATAGTCAACCATTAGTTAGTAGTTGAACACATGACCACTACACAACCAGGGCCCCTTTGTGCATATTATAATGACTTGACAACTAATTTGAGAGACAAAACAAAAGATAACAAAGCATTGGCATTGTGTAATGTGCAACAACATATCCCAGAGTTTATTTTGAAAATTCTAGAGGGGTGTTGAAAGCATTTTCAGAATAAAGAGATTCTCTTTAGCCAAATGAACTTGGGAAATGTTGGTGAATTTACACTTAAAAGTTTTCTTAATGTAGGATTTCACAAAATTTCAGGATAATATGATACACTGTGAGTTTGTAAAGTAGGCAGAAGGAAACTTAGTACACGGCCTTTTTTCAAGCTTGTTGAGCCTCTAATAGACAGCAGCTAGCACGAGCTACTCCAAGGGAGAAAAATGAGACTTTCTACTCCAATAAGCTTTGCGAAGAAGCCCTCAGAAACAGTTCTTTCTGTCCTGTTGGGTCCCAATGAATTTAGTTCTGAGTTTATTGAGTCTTGGTATAATAATTTTTATTTGTTTGCTCTATAAAGAGCATTGTGTGCAATTATGCTATACATATATACTCACAAACTTTGATAAAGATGACTTAGAAATGTTACTGTGATAGCAATTATATGGAAGCTGATGAGATGAGAACTTTTATGCTGTTGTTTGTAGTTTAGATAAAAGGAAAATTGTTGGTATAGAGTGAATTGCATTTCCCCAAAATGCGTTGTAAATGCTGGCCTTTATGCCTATGGTTATAGTCCCTTTTGGAGGTGGGTTGTCTTACAGATGTTAGTGTGAAATGTGCTTTTAGTCTGTTTCTTTTGAAATATAAAAGAAAAGCAAGAGAGAAAGACTCAGAGATGGAGGAAAACTGATGTCAAACACAGGGAGATCTCCACTGATCCAAGGAAGCAAGAGAAACAGACAAGGACCTTTCACAGAGCATACAGGGAAAGTTGTTCCTCTAAATGTAGATTCAGACCCTACTAAACAGGGAGGAAATAAGCTTTGTTGTTGTTAAAGCCATCCAACTGTGCTATCTCTGTTATAGAAGCATTAGGTCACTACAAGGGGTCCAGTTGGTGTAATGGGTTTTGAGTTGGGTTGCTAGCTGCAAGGTGATCAGTTCAAACCTACCAGCAATTCCACAAAAGGGTGAGATTTTCTGCACCTGTGATTACTTGTAGGCCCAGAAACCCACAGAGGCAATTCATGTCTACGAACTGATTCCGATGGACTCGATGGCACTGAGTTTTTTGATATCTAAAACAAAGACATTCCTTCTCATGATGTTTGTTGTCAAGCAGTGGTTCTCAACATTCCTAATGCTGAGACCCTTTAACACGGTTCCTCATGTTGTGGTGACACCCCCAACCATAAAATTATTTTTTTTCATAAAATTATTTTTGATGCTACTTCATCACTATAATTTTATACTGTTAAGAATCAGCTGACCCCTGTGAAAGGATTGTTCAACCCCCAAAGGGGTCACAACCCTGAGGTTGAGAACTCCTGTTCTACAGGTTGTTAATGCATGTTCTGGCCTTAGGCATAGGTGGTATTGGGGAGTCCAACATTTGCAACTAAAGTTGCTCATTAAAGGGATGCTGGTAGAGATGTTTGCTAAAACAATACTGTGGGCATTGAATGCAATCTGCTCTATGGAGAGTCAGAAAGTTGGAATGAATAAGAGTTCCTGGTTGTATCTCAGAAACTGTATCCTCACCTTCAACCATGATGATGGTTAGTTAAGATGGTGTGTTTTTCTCTGTGTGAAATGTAACAACTCGTACATTCTGTTAAGACCGTAGGGTGCATTTCCTTGATAAACATTTTACTCTAAATGCTATGAGTGGATTTGGTGGTGGTTTATAGGAAAGTCAACAAGAGTTGTTAGATTCCTCTGGTGAGAAATACCTTGGTCTTTGGTTTCACCCAAGAAAGCATTTATGCCAAAATGTGTGTCTATAAAGGAAAGAAGTTTCAGGTTTTACAGTTAACTGAACACAGAACAGCACCCACCCACACATGACAGCCTGAAGGAAGAGAGAGAGCGAGAGCGAGAGAGAGAGAGAGAGAGAGAGAGAGAGAAAGGCTGCAGGATGGCCAAGCGAAACCACAACCTGGTTAAGCAGAACCGCAGCTGGAAAAGAGAAAACGGTCTCCTGGTTCTGGCCTTTTGGGGACTTTCAGCTGGGAGGTGTCATCAATGGCACCCATTGACCTCATTTGCTGAATTAAGCCCACCTTGCCTAGTTTGGCGCCCACACAGGTACACTGCCCTCCTGGCTCCAGGGCCTGAATCTGTGCACAACCTTTAGCCTTTATTGGCTTCCAACTTCCTGTAGGGGACCTAGGTTTGGAGGGCAACACCCCTCTATCTTGCTACCTAACAGATTCCTCTGATAAAGGTAAGCAGAAGTAAGAAATTAGTGATTCATAGTGGTGGACCTATATATGGTAGGAAGATAATGAAGTAGCCATCATCTTTTGCTGATTATTCTCAATGGTGATTCAAAGTATCCTGCATCTAAAGGGTTTAAATATAGAACAATAATTAGAAAACTTAATACTTGCCCCCACCTGAATTAGTATAATCTCTGGTTATTGCAATAATTTCCACAATATAAAAAATATGGATTCAATCCAAACTCCAACTATAGAGGAATAGATAAATAAGCTCTGGCACATTCATGCAATGGGATTTTATGTATCAATAAACACCACAAGACTTGGACACTCTCTTAAACATCACAAGACATGGACAAAACTAGAGAACATTATGTTTAGAAAACTCAGTCAAGCTTACAAGGAAAAACATTATAGCATCACCATTTTTTATAAGGAAAAACAAATAAGAAGAAATGTGTTTTATATATCAACAAACAAAACCTTGGTGATTCTGAAGAGGCCAGGGCTGGATGATGGAGCAGGGAAAAGGGAGGGATAGGGGTGGCACAAAAAAAAAAAGAGAGTGTAACACTACAAATAAACAAATCTGTAAATAAATAAATGTAATGACATGAAAATGACTTCACGGAAAAAAAGACCCTCCAGATGTCTTACCCTCAGATATAAATCTTTGTGTGAGGGAATATGGAAGGAGAAGCAGCAAAACTTACGTGGACTTGGAATTTTTAATAACATACAAGATTATTTCAAACAAGTATAAATAAAGATTAGTTCTTATAATTACAACACATTCTGAAAGTTTGGATTTAACAGTTATCATATGTCAATATTAAGCAGAAAACATTGCCCAGCTTCAAGAAACTGCAATTATCACCTGGGTGTGATTTTCACTAGTAATTTTACTGACGTGTCCCTGTTTTCATGTCAGTAAGCATGCTGGGATTCCTGTTAATAGCTACTTGAGACCCTCTTAATTCTTGTATAAGCCTCATCTCCTCTTAATTTTCTTTTGTCCAAAGCTTTTTAATGACTTAACGTAAGCTATGATATCTAATTTCTAATTACATTTACCTAGTTTATCTATATTGTCCATAAAGGCATCTGTGCTCAACATTCAGTCTTAGATATTTCTCATGCTTTAATTGGTTATTCTTATGTTTTTAATAAAGGCATAAAAATCACTTGAATTTGCTAACTTCTTCACCCCAAGACATGAAAAAAGAGTGATGGCTTCATAACAAATTAATTTGAGGAATTGATATCATTATCTAGATTATTCAGCACTCATCTTTCAAAGTAAAGATTTAAGTAGCATCCTTGGAAATTGTTTTTTTTTCATAGTCTGATTGTATTTTAGTGTTTATGAATACAAGACTTGGATGACATGCCCTTCACCTCAAAATTTGGTCCACAAAAGTATAACAATAGATCCCAAACAAGCAACTGTATTGATGTGAACAGAGGGGTTGGAGTGGAGGCCCAAAACCAAACTGTAGATAATTGGGCATCCCCTTACTGAAGGATCACAAGGAGGGGACCAGTCAACCAGGGTTCAGTATACCAATCACAGTTTTCTATCCAGGATAGACAGACCCCTCAGGAACAGTAGTAGGAGTAGCAATTCTATGAGGGCAAGGGAAGGGGGGATCAGGGGAAGAAAAGGGGAACTGATCACAAGGTTGGATATATAATACCCCCTTACTAAGGGGGTGAATAATAGAAATGTGGGTGAAGGGAGAAAGTGGATGGTGTATGATATGAAATAATAGTAATAATATATACTTGAACAAGGATTTATGAGGGTGGGAGGGGACAAGAGAGTCTGACAGCAAGGGCTCAAGTAGAAAGATGGACGTTTTGAAAGTGATGATGGCAACATATGCACAAGTGTGGTTAATACTGAATTATGGATTGCAATAAGATGTCTAAGAGTCTCCCAATAAAATGATGTATATATATGATTTATATATCAATACTCATATCATAAAAATAAATTATACCTTATTGGGAAAAAATAACAGTTTGGCAGAGGCCTTGGTGAGCTTATAAAGCAAGTTAGGATGTGCTTCAACTTGCATCCACCTCAAGACATTTGGCAGTACAGTCATTAACCCCCTGCCATTACTGGTGGTGATGTCCCTCTGGGGGAGACAGAGAGCACATGGGTGGGTGTTGAAGACCCACAATAGGCACAGAATCACTGGCTCAAGATGGACCAAAGTCCAATATAGGGTCATCTACAACAGTAGAATGATTCCAACAGTTAATCCTTGCCTAGAAAGCAGGTTGTAAACTTTTAACAGCAAGAGCAAAATTCAATACTTCTAAGGCTTTGAAGGCAAGGAAACATCACTCATTAGTTTCCAGAACACAGGAAGGGAAATAAAAATCACACAATACACAAAAAATAAATTCAAGCTGCTTAAAGATGTCAATGGGATCAGAAGACCCCCCCCAAACCCATCTGCAGACAACTGGACATTCTCTTCAGAAGGGTCACAAGGGACGAATCAGGAAGGGTGCCTGCCATATCGCACCAAAGAAACAAATAATATTCCTCTGGTTCCTTGAGGCTTCCTCAACCCCCAGCATCATGACTCCAGCTCCACCCCACAAATCCAGTCAGACCAGAGTATGTACAATGGTACAGACAAGGGCTCTCGGATCCAGGATATATTAATCCTTCAGTGACAGATTTGGGAGTAGTGATACCAAGAAGGTAGGGAGAAAGTGGAGGGAGAAGAGGAAGAAATGAGAGGATGGTCTCGATTGACATATACCCCCATCTTATCCCCCAGAGGAAAAACACAAATGTGGGTGAAGGGAGGGAGCAGTCAGTGTAAGACATGAAAACAACAATTATTTATAATTTATCAAGGGTTCACAAAGGTAGGAGGATGGGGGAAGGAGACAAAGAGGAGCGAACACCAACAATTGAAACAGAAAGAAAATGATGACGGCAACATTCTTACAACTGATGTACAGATTTTTATAAGAGCTGCTTAAGAGCCCCCAGCAAAATGACTCAAAAAAAATCCAGGTTTCTTAGCCTTCCACCATTCTCTTGAGTATCAAGCCCAAGATGCCATTGGCTACTTGCAGGGGTATATTTTCTTCTTTATTCTCAAGGTAAACACTTGCTCCAAGGCAAGGGGCATCAGCAGTTTCACTTCTTCCACCCTCTCCTCATGACAGGCTAAGTGAAGAAGACTAATGCCCTCAGTGTCTTGGATATCTGTGGATGCTTGCTAGGACAGAAGGATATGAATCATCTTCAAGTCTCCCTTGGCTGGTGCCCGGTGCAATGCTGTAGCCTCAAAATGGTCTTTAGCATCTGGATTAATCCCACCTTCTCATAGCATGACAGCAATCTTCTGCCTGTTTTTGGAAGCTGTGTAATGCAGGGGAGTGCAGTCATTTTGATTGACAGCTCTCACTTGAGCACCTTTGCCCAGAAGGGCTTGATCTGGCCAGCAGAAGCAGCAATACGAAGAGGAGACCAACCTGTATCATCTTTATCATTCACTGGCACTCCACGTCGCAGCAAGAATTTGTGAAGTCCCGTGGAATATGCCCAGTGCAATGGTATTCATCTGACCTGGTCTGTTCTAGTAACCAGTGAGTTATCAGCCAAAATGCTCCCCTTTGACTCCTCCAGCTTCCCGTAGTAGGTCAAGTTGCAAACCATCAGATTAGACACACCCATTTCCTCACGGACTCCGGGAAGTCTGCCCAAGGACCACCTCTGCCCATCAAAAGAGCCAGCAGTGCTCTCCCAATCCACAACCTTTTCATCCCCCACCCCTCCTCCGCCCTGCTTCTTTCCACAGCATTGGAAATTGTTTCATAGATGTTCTTTTTCTACAATTGGTAGAGCAATTGCAGTACTACAACTTTTCACATTATCTATGTGACTACAAATCTAAAATGGAGGGATTTGGGGCCCACTCTACTCAGAAATAAAAATAATGGGATTTTCTATGTGTCACAGAATACTATTGCTTTTGTTCTTACTTATATAATTCAGGCAAAAGTATATGATTAATTGAAACTGCATAGCTCTGAACTAAGATGAAAAATGGATCTCATTATAGATAATTGAAAAATAATCCTAGAAATGTTTCTTGTACTGTGTCAAGCAATAATAGCCAAAACAAAGATGTATAAAGTGGAGTTGCTGCAACTCATGAGGTTTATAATATGACATGAGATCCTTGATTAAGTCTTATCCTGCATAAGAAAGAGATTCTCCAAGATGATTTTACATCTCCCTTTATTTAACTTGCTGTAGTTGATCATGGCTGTCTTCTCTCTCAGTGTCCTCAAAGCAGATGAACAGGATCTTTGCTTAGCTGACACTTTTTAGGAAAAGGTTTTTCAACTCTCTCACCTAAAGCAAATTATCCTCTTCTTAGATTGATTTATTCCATTCTTATTTCCTTCTCTCACCCTTTAAATTGAAGCCAATTTACTGGGTTTATTAAGATTCTTGTCTTTTCCAGTACAGTATAAATAAAAATAAGCATTGTTAGAGATGATAATTATTTCATACATTACTTATCC
>PVJH01017620.1:0-47358 GCA_004026705.1 Nesogale talazaci | reverse complement strand
CACGATGGCCGCTTTTTCAAGGGCCACTTCACTATGTTCTCTTGTCAGGGGCATCCTGACTCCCTGTGTGCATATGCCAGTGACCCTGTGTTGGTGATATGCCGAGGTCTTGGTTAATCCAGAACTAGGCTAGGGGTCTTTGGCTCTTCCTGGTGGCACAGGCATGGAAAGGCTGCAAGTAGAACCCACCACCAAGAGGCCCATCAGGTGCCGCTCCATCAGGATGATGGCCGCAGGGACTCGGGCAGACTCTTCCTTATGGGGGTCTCACTTCAGAGCCTGGTGCTCACCATGCTCATCATATCGCAACAGGACCACCCCAGTGGCAGCCCCACGTGAGCCAGGCTGCCTTCTAATCCCTCACACCCACATCCACGCGTGGGAATGCACCCCAGGGCCGTGCACCACAGAGTGTCTGCACAGCAGCGTGTGGGAGACGCTCCCTGTGGGACTCGTGTGCGTGTACTAAACGGCACAGGGCCACCACTGCAATGTCTCTCTGTGTCATAAACACAACTGCCCCTCCGTCTCGGTGACGTGCGGAAATGCTTCCCGCAGAGCCTGCGTATCCCAAAGGCGAGTCGAGTGCATCCACACGGAGAAGCTGGGAGCTGCGGACCCTGATCAGCCAGACGAAGGGTAAGGGAGGCCTTGGACTTGAGCATGTGTCAGCGCTCTGTGCTTCGGCTTCAGAACCGAGTCATTCCAGACTCTGACATTCCATGATGTCCTTTGTGCCCCAGATGCCTCACTTTGTTTTTTGTTTGTTTTGTTTTGTACACAAAAGTGTTTATTAGAATAAAATTACACGTATGGCATCCAAAATTACTTCACGTCATATGGAGGCTTTTTCTCCATTCACTTTTTGTGCACATTTTATACACTGCTTTAAATAATTTGCACATCTATAAGCAAATCTTAGATTACCAAAGACACAATGTCTCTGGAATACTGAACATCAAAATTTAGGGATGGGAGTGGGCACTATTGCAAAGAAAAGTAGACTAAAGTAATTCACTTGACATGAGGTTTCATAAGTTTCATAAACTTATGAAAAGTTTAGTAGCAAACATTACCAGTACTGAGGTAAGAATATTAAAAACATTCATGGATAATTCACTTAGGTGTTTGCGTACCGAGGTTGGTTTTTTAAGGAAAAATTACCAAAATTTCTTGTTAGAAAAAGATCTGACTGCATTCTAAACCTTTCATTCAGGAGAAAGGAAAAATAGGAAGAAGAATGATTAAGATGAAGACCAACGTTTCTAGGTGCCTCTTTTGTTTTGTTTTGTTTTGTTTTGGGGGGGCATCACTGCCTCTGGCGGTCGTGGGCGCCACCCAGTGCTGCTCCTGAGAGCCGCCGCTGGACGTGAACCGCCAAGCCCGCGGGCCGCAGTCCCGCACTCAACCACTTACACCACCACAGCTCAGCCCTCAAGGTGCCTTTTGGAAAAATAAATTTTAAAACAGAGGTAGATCGTTAAATATCAGTGGCAAACTTACTCGAGTGACTAATTTTTGTCTCAATTCTGATGCATTCATCAAATTTTAATGCTTTGAAGCCACGTAGTAAATAATTTAGAAGCGGAGGGTAAGAACTAACAGGAGTTCTTTTCTTATGTCAAGTATAAGTAGTAAAAATAAGCCTGGCTGAAGACCCCCTGCTGGGAGCCCCCCGAGGCACGGCTGGTCAGGGGCTCAGCTGCTACCCAGAAGGCCGGTGGTCCACACCCACCAGCCGCTCTGTGGGAAGACATGGCACTGTCTTCCGCCCATCAAGATTTAGAGTTTCAAAACCCTATGGCGCAGTTCTAGGTCCTGTAAAGGGAGCAGTGATTGGAATCAATGGCAGCGGGCTTGGTTGATTTGGTAAGACCCGTGTTAATGATACGATTGTTTGAAGCACTGCAATCATGCACTTCGTAAAGTGGGAGAGAGGGGGGGCGCTGCCCCTAAGCTTCCTAGCTGTGTCAGAGGCCAAGCCAAAGCTCCTGCAGACCTGGTCAGTCAAAGAGGGGCTGCAGGGGGCGCCACAGGCCCAGCAGTGAAAGAAGTCTCCTCCCAGGAAATTGGCGTGGCGAATGTGAATCCTAATGGTACCGATACCCAGACTCTCAAACATCTTTGAATTAGGACTTCATTGGTATCCACCATAGCCCACTTTTCATCTAGCATTAAGACATTCATGGAAAGTCACTTGGAAGACGTCCAGAGTGGGTGGTCATCTGGGATGACTAGTTTTGGTGGAGTAATTGTGATCCATCCTGCTTTCTTGAAAAGATCAAGCTGGTGACCTGATCTGTTGGGGTGGAAAGCACAAGGCCAGGTCCAATGATGATATTGAAGTCGCATCGATGTGCCTTGGATTTGGATCATTACAGGAGATGATAGGCACTCCGTAGTCTGGCGCATCCATTCAAGGTGCAGGTAGTTTGTAACCTGGCCTCTCTGAGCAGAGGTATCTCTTCCAGTTCAAATGAAGTCAGCATCATCAAAGTACGGCTCAAATTCAGGTGTGAAAAATTTTCTCTGAGCAGCTGTGATAGTTAGGTTTGTTGTGCCAACATGGCCAGTGAATTATGTGAGATTAATTGAACAACTCTTGGGTCTTTGAACCAGTGTGCAGCTAGCTGCCTGGCTTGTTCTGTGCCTCCATTTGCAAGCTACACTACTCATGGGACGCCTAATCTGTGGACTGTATCGCTGTAAGTCGAGGTTCCTTCAAGCCCTGCTTTGCCATGCTACTAAAATGTACATCTCGTGAGCTGGGGACTGTCAGACCCTGTCTTCTGGCTGACTGTGGGCGACCTGCTTTGTTGTTTGCTGCTTGTGGCCAAATAAACCTGAATTGCTCTACAGAGGACTACCTGGCGGCCCTCAAGATTAGAAGGACTGCCAGTGTCTTAGCTGTCTCATGACTGAGCCATTCATACTGCTTTATAGATTAATTGTTTATTTCTTATGTTAGATAACTATCTATATAAATTCATATAAAATTATCAGTGTCCTGGTTTTGTTTCTCTAGAGAACCCTGTCTAACGCAGCAGCCAACCTGTGTCTGTCTGCCCCTGAGTCGATGGTCATAGAGCTCTTGGCCACATCGTTCATCAGCCATGGTGGGCTTCGGAGCTGTTGTCCACTTGGCCCCGCGGTGAAAGTAGTCTCTATCAGTGTGTGCGGTCTGCCATGGCAGCCTCAGTCATCTCATTTCCCACAGCGATCGAGGCATCTCACCATACAAACCCATGGACTTGAGATCAGGAGTTTTATACTTCAAAGACCAGTCAACAGGGCCAGGCCAGGTCTCCTCACTGTTACTCCTTTCATTTTCAAAATATTGCACATTTCTTTGGTTTCAAAATATTGCACAACCTTCTTCAACTGTTCTTCTTTGGGAAAACAATGGCCCCCGTGCTTCCGGTAAAACAGCCAGTACTTCCCATCTGTGTTGGACTTCCCTGCCATGGTGAAGAGTGGGACACAGGCGTTCTCTGCTCTGCCCACTGGCACTTCCTTTAGGGGGTCCCACTCGTTGTAGGAGGAGACTGGGCAGTCCTTGGGCAGAGGGTCAGTGGCTTTGTCTTCAGCTGCACAGGCATTCCTGAAGGAAGCTGGAGCTGCCTGGGTGCTCTGGAAAGTTCGCTGTTAGGTTTCTTCCAAGCAGAGACCCGATGTAGTGCACTACAGGTACAACACCCGCAGGACTCCAAAGTCTAGACTGGGCGCAGCTGTCCATCAGGTCCTACTGAGAGGCCGTGCAGGCAGGCAGTCTGGATCCTCACTTTGTGTCCTGTAGGTTACTGTGTTTTACACACCATAAGGCATACCCAAATATTCTGAGCCAAATAGTATCAGTATCCTAAACTATTTCTTAAAGTAAAGCAAGCACAGTAATATTTAACAGCATAAGCTCAACAGCGGTGTTAAGAATCATCCTCACTTGCATTAGCCAATGATGGGAGCCATGCACTGTGCTGATCTTGTGACCTGACTGACATTGAGATTTCCGGAGGCGGCACTTCCCCTGAATACACAGCAGTCTGCAGCATGCAAACAGCTGCTGACACTAAGTGGGCACATGGGATCCTGAATATCCTGGGGCACCACACCTTCGGACCGTAAGACTCACCCTTGTTTGGTACCACACCTTCGGACCATAAGACCGCTTTGAGAGGGAAAAATGCATCTTATGGTCGGACAAAAATGGTACACGTTGGGCCACAAACTGCAAAGCCAGCAGTTCAAAGTCACCAGTGGCTCCTGAGGAAAAAGACAAGTTTTCTGGTCCGTCTTGGAGAGCCACAGTGCCAGTTTGGCCCTGTGCTATAGCATCACTTGGGAATCAGAATTGACTCGGTGGCAGTGAGGTCCTGCTTTTATGAGTTCCTCTTACACAACGTCACAAACCACGTGCTTGAGTGGGCCAGGAACATCACGGTTTTACTCATCTCTCTCCTTTGAGCACATACACCTTTGTCTGTGCTTAGGACCTCCTCTTCCTTTGTGACATAATGATTTATTTGGTATACTAAGAAGTTGAGGGAAAACACAATGATGTATGTATCACATCGCCTGTCATTCTACAATGTAGTCGTCATTGGGAGCCCTGTTGGCATAAAGTAAAGTGAGTAGACGTCCTGCTTTTTAACAGTTTAACAGCACAGCATTTTAAAATTAAAATAAACATACTACAATACTATTTTTGTGTTCTATGAAAATTTTTGTTGCTCCACATAGACCAAATTTTTAATCAAGAACACCCCCCAAGTCAATGGTATCCCACTTAAAATCTGGTCACTTTACATAGGGTGTACAAGTTGGACTGCTAGGCAAAGGTCGGCACTTGGACCCAGCAGCAGGTGCTCTGCTGGGAAAGAGGAGGCTGTCTCCTGTAAGGGTCACAGTCCAGGGAGCCCCAGGACCAGTCTGACTCTGCCCTGTGGGGTCAGAATGAGTCAGCCAACTTGATGCCAGTGGGTTTTATTATCTGCTGTAGTATGCGATTGTGTACATATGTGTTGTTTCCCTGTGTGTAAACGGAGGTAAGATTGATGTCAAAGACCTCACTGTACTTGGATCCACGCAGCAGTCTAGACATCACACCGTATGCTCGTACTGGCAGACCGGCTGCTGCGGGGGACGGCCCCGAGCCAGGACAGACAGTCTCCCTTCAACGCATTCTAAAGCTGGACTGTGGAACAGGACGACCACCGAGGAAGAGCTGGACTATGATGCTAATGGAGAATGCTGAAAGTGCCGTGAGCTGCCAGAGGCATGAACAGCTCTGTCTTGGAAGAAATGCAGAGTGCCCCTTAGAAGCAAGAAGGCCAAGACTTCTCCTTGGGCACGTTATTATCAAGGGAACTGGTGGGTTCCTGGGAGAAGACATCAATCATGGCAGGGAGAGAAGACGGTCCTCCCCAAGAGGAAGGCCCCTCCCTCACTGAGTCCGACTGACCCAGACTGCCGCAGCGGGCTCAGAGATCATCAGGAGGGTGGTAGAGGGCAGGGCAGAGTTTGTTCCATGGTCCACAGGGTCACTGTGAGAACCAGCTTGAGGGCACCCAAAAAGCCACGTTTGTCTTCAACACCAGAGCCCACGTCCGACTGGGTTTGCCTCCAATCATCGTACCGAACGCTGCCTGCTCCTGCCCGGCCCTCACACTCAGTACTGTGTTTGAGTGTCACAGCTGCCGTGTCAGGCTGAGCCCTGCAGAGTCTTCCTTTTGTTCCCTGACCCTCTCTGCCAACGGCATGTTCGTTTTCCAAGGACTGCTCCCTCCTGATCACATTCCCAAAGTTCCCAGTCTGGCCAGCCTCCCCTCTGTGGCGCCATCTGTCTGCACAGCATGGGCACTGCGGTGAGGTCGGCCCTCTCGGGCTCTGACGGTGCCACTGGCAGGAGGGACTGACACACAGGCTTGTGAGTGGGTCTGGGAGCTTTCCTCCACTTGGGCTGGGGGGATGACGAAAGCAGTCTCTTCAGGGACTCACAGGTTCCCCGAGGTTTTTTCAGGATACCAGGTATTTGTGATGCTTCTCAGATCAAGCACTCTTGGCTACGTACGAGTGTCCCTGTGGGGACAGTTATTGTTTCACACTGACCTGTGTAAAGACTAGACAGTCGGAGACATTGTTACGCTTAAAAATGAACCCAGAACAAACAAACAAAGGGATTTGCCTTTCCTAGAAACATTTGTTGTGGGAACCTTTGACTCCGTGTGTCAGCCTATGCGATGTGAAGGGGGCTGGGTCCCATCAGAAGGTTCAGGGACAGACAGGGTCCCTGTTGGCGGGGAATGGGAATGGTGGTCGCCAGAACCTGCAGTGAGAGCTCTGGGATGTACTCTTCTCCGAAGAGCTTTATGGTCACCCCCTCCTCAGGCACGCTCTGTCCCCCCAGGCCTAGACCAGGCTGACCCTTAGCTCCTTGGGACCCGACCTGCATTGGGGGTATCTGCGAACACTGCTGCTCAAGCACGGGTGGTCATGCCTAGTGGCCATCAAGTCTCTGTAGTGAGGACGGTGCTGAGTCCGAGTGGCGCAGGGTGCCCATGCTAGAGGCTACACTTGCTTATGTCAGCCGCTGTGCAGAGCGGCGCTGCCTGCTGCAGGTCCCAGATCAGAGAGCCGGTGTCTGATGGGAAAGCAGCTTGATGATGACGGCAGTCAGGCGCTGCTTTGCATTTCTGTGTGCTGTGCCTACCTGGAGTCCTCTGGGAGGAGTGTGCCGTGAACTAGGAGCCAGGTGTATGCAGGCAGGCAGCAGACTCGGGGCGTGTGTTTAGTGAGACATTCTGGCAAAGAGTGGGGCAGGGGGGGAGGTGGAAGCAGGCAAGAGGACCAAGACTTGGGTGAGCAGAGCACAGTTCTTGTCTGCTCAGCACGCGGGGTGGGTGGCACGCTCTGCTGGTGGGAGATTCTGTATGCAGTCGGGGTGGGTGATGGCCAGGCCCGCTGTCACCGGTGCTCCTGCGTGTGGCTCAGAGTGGGTTACCTGCTAGAAAGAATGTGACCATGGTGACTGGCACTCACCAGTTGGCCTTTCCCGACAGACACCGCCTCTCGGCAAGGACCCATCGAAGCCATCCAGAAGTCAGTGCGATTGTTTGAAGAAAAGAGGTACCGTGAAATGAGGAGGAAGAATATCATAGGCCAAGTTTGCGATACCCCTAAGTCCTATGATAATGTTATGCACGTTGGCTTAAGGAAGGTCACCTTCAAGTGGCAAAGAGGAAACAAGATTGGTAAGGAAATGGTCTCCACCTGCCTGTGCTCACCCTGCTCCCTGCCCCGCGGCGAGATGGCTTTTCTCCCTGGGACCTGCGGCAAACACACGTTGCCACCGCTTTCCCCAAGGGCCTGGCGTTTGGTTTGATTTGTGAAGTGCTTTCCAAGGGCAGTAGAACGTGAAGTTTGTAGGAGGGGTGGGGGTGTTCAGTAGCTCACCCAGCGGCATGGTTGAGGTGGTCTCCCTCAGTGCCGCTGGATTGCTGCTGGAGCTTCACACGTTCCCCCCCCTCCACAAGCCGGGATACAGACCTCGGCAGCAGAGACTTCGTTTTTACTAGAATGCTGTCTAAAGCAGCAGTTTCCAGGTGAAGCTGCTGCGGGGCTAGCTGTGTGGAGGAGGAGGCCTGTGCCCGCTGTCCGGGCAAACACAGTTGAAAGTCCGAGCCTGGAAGGTCAGCTCCTGAAGCGAGGACAGAACACAGGAGACCACCGGGCGCTTCTGAAATGGTTGCTGCTGCTCAGCCCCTCAGCCCTGGCCCTCCCTCAGCCCCAGCCCTGTGACCTGCCCCCCTGCTCCTCTGACCATGGACGGGGTTGTCTAAGACCTCATTTGTTAGGAGCACTCTGGAGGGAGTCACAGGGCTCTTGCAGTCTTAGCAGACTTACTGACAGACGAGACCCGTCCTGAGTCAGGGTCACTGTGTGTCTGGGGAGGGGCACTCCCCGGCCACAGGTGGTCACACAGCTGCCCCGTCTTGTGTTCACAGGGGAAGGGCAGTACGGGAAGGTTTACACGTGCATCAGCGTCGACACCGGGGAACTGATGGCCATGAAGGAGGTGAGTCACGCTCAAGGTGGGAGCCTCAGGGTAGGTAAGGCCCCAGCGGACAGCGGCCTGCGACCTGTCCAGGAGACCCCAATGGTAGCATTGGGCAGTTCCCCTGAGTCAGCAGCTGTTATGTGGCCAGGGGCCCTGGTGGCACAGTGCATTAAGTGGTGGACCGCGCTCTGAACGGCCAAGGGGGTGGGGGGAGGGCAGGCACGAGAGCCGGAGCTGGGCAAGCCTGGCTGCCGGAGCTGGCCACGGAGTCTGGAAGGGTTTCTGTGTTTGGAGGTCTGGTCTTACTAGAGGCGGGCAGAAGGCCGCTGCTGTGGGGTGCCCTGCCCACCCTGGTTCCTGCCCCTGCCCCTCACCCATCTCCCACCTCTCCAGGGTGAATGGGACAAGTCGAGGGCAGGCTCGCATCAGTGGCAGCTGACTAACCGTGGGGCAGTGTGGGGAGTCCCAGTTTCAGGTGGGACAATGACAACATTGGCAGTTATTTTGTCAGGTACTCTGAGTGCTCAGGGGTCACTCGCTCACTCGGAACGATGAAAGAATGGCCATTACAGTCAGCGGCCATCCCCCTGGGCCTGGGTGTGGCTGGTGTTTGGGCGGGTCCTGAGTCTGGGCTCTGACACACACACACACACACACACACACACACACACACACACACACACACACACACTAACCACCCCCCCTACCCCCACCCTGCAGATTCGCTTCCAGCCCAATGACCACAAAACCATCAAGGAGACAGCTGACGAGCTGAAGATATTCGAGGGCATCAAGCACCCCAACCTGGTCCGGTACTTCGGGGTGGAGCTTCACAGAGTAAGCCACCGTGGGGCGTGGGTCTTGCAGCTCTGAGGCCCGGGGAGGGTGCCATGGGTCCCGTCCATCGGGTTCCTCTCACTGCAGGGATCCTCCCCTGGAGCTAGGCCCTTCTGAGGCCCTCCTGCTGAGTGTGAGTGGTGGGCTATAGTCTGAGCCCCAGCCATGCTTGGACCCATCCATCCTGCCAGTGGGAGAGGGGCGCCGTGTGCCCACCTCAAGGGGCACGGACGCCGTGTGCTTGTTCCCGTCAAGTTCGGAAGCAGCACTCTGAGGAAGCGTGGGCTTCCTCACATGTTGGGGGTTTTAAAAAACAGACCTGCAGATGGTGTTTCAAGGGGGTGTGTCTCGGTCCAGGTCCTTCCTGCCTGTCTGTGGCGGTGCAGCAGACTGGCCAGGAGGGCACCTTATATCCCACTGGAGGAGATGCTGTCACCCCACGGGAGGCAGGGCCATTGGGAGGATGGAGGGCATGCATGGAGGCGGTAAGCACAGGCGTGTCTGCCCCCTCGCCTCCCCAGGAAGAGATGTACATCTTCATGGAGTACTGCGACGAGGGGGCGCTGGAGGAGGTGGCACGCCTGGGACTCCAGGAGCACGTCATCCGGCTGTACTCGAAGCAGATCACCATCGCCATCAACGTTCTCCACGAGCACGGCATCGTGCACCGCGACATCAAAGGTGAGTGCACACGCCACCCCAAGGACACCAGCTGCTTCTCAGGACGCGTGCACCCCACCCAGCTCCTGCTGCTGCCGTGCCATCTTGAGCAGAGCAGGACTTCTCTCAGTGCCCCTCCACCCCCAACTACCCCAGTCTCTCCTCCCCGCTGCCCTAGGTCTCTGCCTTTGCATCTGGGGCATAACTCAGGGATAGCATTTTGTTGGATCAGCTTGAGGCCCACAACTGGACCCTGTCTGGGCTGTTCGGGATGCTTTATGGATTTTCATCAGCAGCCTTTCCAGGCTCTGCTGTTGGGGTGCTTGATGCCTTCGAATGTCCGGTAGGCTTTGGTCTGTGTGTAAGAAATATCCTGAGCCGTCCACAGCCTTGTGGACACCTGCTCATGCACCACGTTGTTCCGCTGCCCAGGCCTCGGCTTACAACTGACTCATCATTCCATCCCAGGCCACTGCTGGTTTCCAGACCCCACAGCCGGCGACCCTGCACCCAGTCTCTGTCCAGTATCACTTATAATACAAAGCGTGGAGACACCAGCACTGGTCCATCTCCTGAACTGAAGGAGAGACAGTGCATGGACTGGACTCGGCAGTGGGGCAGCTTGCAACCTGTGGGAGAAGGCAGGCCTTCCCTGACAGACCACCCAAGGACTTGATGCCTCCCAGGACTGGCTCGGCATGTGTGCAGACTGCAGGCATACGGAGTGTCAGAGCCACCTTCTCTGTCCTGGTCTGACATGAACCCAGTGGCCGCCTCCGCAGAGCAGCCGCACGCCGCCCCCAGAGGGCCTCAGATTAGGGGAGGCGTGAGTGTTTCTCCTCAGCCTCTGCTGGTCACACTTACTGCACTGGTGCCACATGTCTGTGCTTTGTGTCCTGAACACTTGCGAGTCATACTGGGGTATCTTCGCCTCACCTGGTGGAGAAAGTGCCACGAAACCATTGTCCTGAGGTCAGCGTCTGTTGGTCATGCTAGGTGCCAACATCTTCCTGACGTCGTCGGGACTCATCAAGCTGGGAGACTTCGGGTGCTCGGTGAAGCTCAAGAACAACGCCCAGACCATGCCTGGCGAAGTGAACAGCACACTGGGCACAGCAGGTAGGAGCCACTGTGCTGTTGGCGGGCGGGTGGGCAGGCGGGCACGTGGGCCCCGGCAGCTGTCTCCGACCTCAGAGACGCAGGAAACCAGCCAGGGCAGGTTCTGTTCCCGAGCCACACTCGTCAGCACGCTGAATCCCTGCCCCGTGCCCACGGCCAGTGAGCTGGTCCTGTCGGCGGGAGCAGCACTGTCCCGGAGGGTTTCTGAACAACCGGGGCCTTGAACCACCAACCTGGCCGTTTGCAGCCCCAGAGTTGACTCGCTGCACCACTTGGGCTCCTTTTTCACACAAAACCAAAAGCACCCTCGGGAACACCGACTCGCAGTGACCCTGCAGGACAGGGCAGAACTGCCCCTGTGGCTTTCCAAGATAACTCGTCTTTCTCCCGAGCGGCAGCTGGTGGTTTCAAACTGTTGATCTAGCAGTTAGCCGCCCAACACGTGACCACCACCGCCAGGGGTCCTTTTAATCCTGTAATGGAGGGAGGAAGTGCTGCTCTTTTCTCTTACCAGAAAAACGAGGGTGTTTTGGTTATTTGCATTGAGCTTATTAAAATAATAGTAGTTGAAATAATTATGATTAAATGGAGATTACTTCTTTTTGGTCATATAGTATTGCAACTTTATACCCTCCTTTGTAAGTGAGATTCATAATTTTGCTGATGTCAATTGATCCAGAATTATCACTTGAAGGAAATTCTGCAATTGTAAAGTACCCATTTAGTAAGTGGACTGGAATTCCCATGTCAGGTGCCGCTTGTCTTGTGCCTCATCACATTTGCCCCTCCCCAAATGGTTACTTATGAGGTCTGTGTGGCCGTCTGTCTGTCTGTTACAGCTTACATGGCTCCTGAGGTCATCACCCGCGCCAAGGGGGAAGGACACGGCCGAGCTGCAGACATCTGGAGCCTGGGCTGCGTGGTCATTGAGATGGTCACAGGGAAGGTGAGGCGAGCTCCGTGCACACACACGTGCGCGTGCGCACGCACACCCACGCATGTGTACACACTCAACACGCCAGGCACACAGCTTCCAAAGATGCCCTGTTTCCCCAGTGACAGACAGACAGATGGAGAAATCGCGTACAGAGCTTTATTTAACCACCGCGAATTTCAAAACGGAGAAGTGAATGTTTCCAGACCAGAAATATGGGGCGGGATCAGCCTCTCCACTCATCAAGATTGTGCATTTGAAGTGATACTTTTACCTTTACTTAGCGTATGCTTGACATTGTGGATGGAAGTTCCGAGGGGGGAGAGTCTCAGAGAACTGTCTCTGCTGAAGAGGTAGAAGTGGGCCTGTGTGCAGCAGACGTCTTTGTTAACACTAAGGACATTCAGAGATCCCTGCGTACCAAGTGGGAAACACGTTAGACAACTGCTGGCAGGCTGTACCTCGCAGCTGCTGAAACAGGACAGGCTTACCAGGTCCTGGGGGCAGTGATTTCGACCGCTTAGAGCCCCAGCGCGGTGTCACGCGGGCCCTTAGCACGTGCACACTGTATTCCCTGGAAGCCCCTGGCTGAGTTTGAACCACCAGCCCTTTGACGTTGTGCCAATGGGGCTCCTTTGGCGAGAAGGCACCAGGGCTGTGTGTCGCAGCCAGCACAGGGGTTCCAGCCAGAGCCTCCCCCAGGCTCAGCAGGCCTGTGGCCAGATTGGGGTGCTCGCCACTCGCCCTGTGACTGACTGGTGTCTGCTCCGTCACTCCTGTCGCACTCTCATGCGTTCCACGTGTCGTTGACATGAGGGTGACTTCTGGGGAGCTCCGGGCTGGTACAAGCCCCAAACAGTGCTGACCATCCATTCATGTAGGTGTTTATGGCACACGGCCACTCCTACCCGGTTAGCTGCCAGCTGTGACCACAGTCACCACTCTACAGTCTGGGGGCTGGGTGTCTAGAACCATATAAATTACCAACCCCGGAATCTTTCCAGTCTGACCCCTTTAAAAAAACCTGTCTTGGGCTGAGCCCCGGTGGCGTAGTGGTTGTGCGCGGGACTGCGGCCCACTGGGACGGAGGTTCAATTCCAGCAGTGGGGCTGGGCCTCCTACTCCCACCACCGGAGAGCAGTGATGCCCCCCAAAAACAAAACAAAGCAAAAAACAACAACAACAACAAAAAACAAACAACAAAAAAAACCTGTCTTGTCCTCTTGCCTGAGAGAGAGGGCACACACATATGCTTGCATGTGTGCGTGCTCTACCACCCATGTCGGACTGAGCCTTGGTTTTTGTCTGTCTTCTAGAGACCCTGGCACGAATATGAACACAACTTTCAGATCATGTATAAAGTGGGGATGGGGCACAAGCCGCCCATCCCTGAGAAACTGAGTCCCGAAGGAAAGGACTTCCTTTCCCACTGCCTGGAAAGTGACCCAAAGATGAGGTGGACGGCCAGCCAGCTCCTCGACCACTCCTTTGTCAAGGTTTGTCAGAGGCTCACGAGTTCCCTGGCCACCCACAGCCCAGTTCTGTGGGGCATTTTCAAACTTGGATAGTAAGCTCTCTGAAATGGGAAGATGCTAGATGTGCTTGTTACACTGGGGACAGGTAACCACTGGGACTTTAAGTTAGGACTGAAGAGTTTGTACTCCAGTGTGTGCTTAGTCTGTTGGGGGTAGGGAGGAACCAGCCAGTCCTGACTCAGTGTTCTGCCCAGCCCTGTGGTGGTGTCACCTTGTAGTCTTGGAGTGAGACTGAAGATGGTGTGTGGCTGGGCAGAAGGGAAGGGCTGAGCCAGCCTGAGAGAGGTGGGGAAGTGCATGCAGGAGAAACTGAGACCTACAAGGCTGGTCGCTGCAGGGCGCATCTGGGCAGGCGGGCGCCAGGAGGATGTGTGCACTGGCAGCTGGAAAGCATTTGGAGGCTGCTGCACAGCTGTCATGGGGAGGGGTAGGCGGGTACATGGGGGCTGGGGCTGTAGAGGGATGACTGATGAGTTGGGGTGGGGGGGTTTGTGAGGGGGGTAGGGTGTGTACAGCTGGCGGAAGCAGGTGGTTCTGTCTTTGAGCAAGATGCCAAGGTCCGCTGGCTCTCTGAAAGTGGGCTGTGTGGAGTGTTGTGCACGCAGGCTGGGGCTGCAGGGCGGCATGTTGAGGGCATAAGAAAGAGCAGCACTTCCGGGCCTCCTGCAGGCTCCACTCCACGTGGGCTTCTCCTCAGAAACCTCTTCTCAGGAGAGGAATGTTCCAGACATGCTTCAGAGCGGTTTGGATAGGTCATCGCACACCATGGTGCATGCTCTGGGGACATGTGCCGGGGACGTGGTGGCCTGTGATCCCGGCTCTGTGTGGAGGTCTCCCCGCCCCGTGCTGGCTTGGTGTGGCTATGCTCTTCGGTGCCACTTCCCCAGCCCCGGGCTCAGCTCTCCTGCCTCCCACAGGTTTGCACAGATGAAGAATGACGTGAACCGGCACGCGGCCTGGTGGTGTGTTCTCGCAATCACTACTGTATGTACTATTGATAGGAAGACTGTGCTGAGAGGCAGCGGACGCCTTTGTGACCTTCCAGGACTGGAGTCTGCACAGTGGCCGGCGGCGCCACCTCTCCTGCTGCTGTTTCTGGCTGAGGGTGTCCTCGAGGTCCAAGAAGCTGCATGTTAAGTGCCATTACTACTGTACCCGGACCCCCGCCGGGTCCGGTTCTCGGGGGGCCGAGAACGGTGCGATCCGTGTCATGTGTTCCGACCTCCTGCGGCTGAGTGTTAGCAGGTGAGCGGTGTGGCCTGGCGTCCTGCTCTCCTGTTTGTCGAGTGCACTGACTGTGAGCCTTCCTCCTCGTCTTCCCGGCGAGCTTCAGATTATGCAAAAGGTCGATTATTGAAATTTAAGAAAAGGGTTCTTTTTTCAATAAATGGTTTATTTTAGGAAAGCTTGGTGATACTGTCTTCCAGGGCGCACCCACACCTGGGGTGCTGTGGGGATGGGTCCTCCTTGCTCCACAGAGCAGCCCCGGACTGGTGCTCCAGTGGCTCTGCCTCTAGGAGAGGACGGACAGACACAGCACCTCTGGGTCTTCCAAAGGAACCAGCACACTTCCAGCAGGCAGGAGTTCACGTGTCAGCTAAACTGCACAGGTGGAGGGAGCTGATCTGCCACGTGAGCACACCCCCCGCTAGAGTGAAGCATTTCAGCAGTTTGCTTTCTTTGTCAAAGGAGCCAAACACTGTGGTGGTGGTGGTGGTGGTGGTGGTGCGCCTGTGTGTGCCCCTGCCTTGTCCTGAAGACTGGCTTTCTCTGACAGACTGCTGTTTCTTTAGGCGCTCTCGCCGAGCCCCTTACACAGCAGATGCCAGCAAAGCACTGTCCGCAGAATGGGTGTGTCACACGAGGCCTTACGTGAACGCTAACAATGGCCTTTTTTCTAAAGATAAATTTTAACACCTTTTTGAGCAGTAGGTACTTTAGTGTGTGTACATGGCGTGGTTCACTGACTGAGCGTGTGTGGTACCCTCTGACCCTGACGCGTTGCCCTTGTCCCAAAATGAATCCATCTGTCTGCAGTCTTTCCAGATTCGCCTGTTCTGGGCCTTTGTGGAAACAGTCCCACAACTTGGCTTCTTTCCCGTGCTGTTGCCGAGAACCATGGAGTCCATTCCCACGCGGTGACCCGAGTGTGGCAGAGCGCAGCACTGTGTAGGCCCGGGCATCGTTGCTGTGCTCGTGCCAGCTCTAGTGACTGTCCCCGGGGTTCTGAGACTAATTCTTGACGGGAAGAGAAAGCTTCACTTTTCTCTCAAAGAGTGACTGCTGGATTTCAACTGCTGACCTCATAGCAGCCAGTTCCTGAGGTTGACAGAATGAGCCAGCCCCAGTGGACCCCTGCTAGAGGGGTACCCACACCTTGGGCTCCTAGGGGGACTGCCTGAGCAGGGGCACTTCAGCTAGGGTCTGCAGTGGTGGTGGAGTATGCCCAGAGCTTGTGGATTTATAAAAACTCAGCGGGGGCAGGTTGAGAGGTGGCATGTGTTCACCCAGCTTTCCACGATGATGTCCCTCAAATGCTCTCACAGAGTGCTGCTTGTGAGGGTCACCGGCACCAGGCCCTGGCCATACTCGGCCATACCTCGAAGAAGCCAGGTGGTCAGGAGCCCATGTACCACCGTCAAGCTGCCCACAGCCAACCTCTGAGAAGCCAGGTAGCGGGTGGAGGCCTCTGCCTGGGCCCCGCCGACAGAGCGGGGTCCTTGTCTGGGCTTCAGATTAGGGAAAGGTGGGCAGGGTTGTGGCGTGGCCCCCCAGCTGGTGTCAAGGTAGGCCACTGTCCAGTGCTGGCTGGTGGCACCTGAGGCTGCTGTGTGCTTGACCCGGGCTCCTGCAGCCCTCTGGGGCCTGACTGACAGGCAGCCTTGCCAGTCCACAGGACTGTGGAACATGGCAGAGACACTGGAGGCTGTTGGCCTGGCTTTGCCAGGGTTGGTGTGGGACATTTTCTCCTCTCCCTGCTCCACCCACTGACCCGTGGGCCAGACTCCCAGGAGCTCATGCATGCCCACCGCAGGGCTCTCGCCTGCGGTAATTAGTTTCCCTTCCAAACAGGGACCACACTCTGAAGTCCCCTGCTACTCCTCTCAGGGTTGGGGGTAGGGTGACACTGTGCCTACCAGGGCTCTCAGTCCAGCTCTGCCTTTTGCTAACAAGACTGCTGGTGGGTGGGAGGCTCATATAAAACGTGTTTAATAAATAGCCAGAATCCATGCGGCCATGGGTTTTGGGGAGGGTTGGCAGGAGCTCTATTGCCTGCCTTCCCTGGGTGCCTCAGGGACCTCTTTTGGCCTCATGGTCCCTGAGACCAGGACCCTCGTTTTGCTCCGGGAAAGGGAGGCCTTGGCACTGCATTATGACGTGCTCTGTGCCATCCTTGAAGACGTTCCTATGTCTGAGTCCATTGTTGCAGCACTGTGTCCTTCTGTCCCGTTGAGGGGCTCTTTTGCTTCCAGAAGCCTGTTGGCTTCCATGGCTGTGAATCTTTACAGGAGCAGAAAGCTGACTAGTGGAGTCAAACTATGCCCAATAGGTAACCCACCGTGCCCACCTCCAGGGCTGGGCGGTGAGGTGTTTCGGGTTAGCTCACGATTGAGACTGCCCTGGCTTCACAGAGGCAGTGGGTGTCAGAACCTTGCTTTGAACCTTGCCTTGTGAAGAACCAGCATGCCACCTCCGGTCTGCCTACTGAGCCAGGTCCTGAGCCAGGCTCCAGGCTGTCAGTAGGATCTCTTCATTCTGGGGACAAAACGTTGAGCACACTGCAGTGTGGAGTGGCTCCTGGCACCTGACTGGACAGCAAACTGGATTGTTTGCAGGGAGCCTTTGACAGACCCTGGGAAGAGGGCGAGGCCTCACTGCCAGCCAGACTCGGCAGAATGGTGACTGGCATGCTGGAGCTTTTGGGGTGGCACCAGTTACATTCCAGACAGCCCCGCCCAGAGTACTGCCCTCTCCCTGTGTCTAACCTGGGGCATCTGGATGCCTGGACCAATGCCCCAGAGCCGACGGGACTCCCGCATACAGAGGAAGAGGCCCGGTGCACAGTGTTGGTCTGTTACCTTTCCTCCCTGCTTTGTCCTCGGCAAAGCCCAGTGTGTTTGGTCTGGTACTAAGCAGACCGTCCCCTGGGTTTGGAGACACCTGGGACCCCTTTGGGTGTGGCACTTTCTTTTCAACGTTTGGGCTGGTTTAAACAATTGGGATGGGATTTTACACTCAAATGACTATATTTCTAGTTCACTTATGGAAATGTTAGAGAAACGTTAAAGTTTCTTTAAACCATCATCTACTATTATTACAACAAAGTTCTCCAGTCAGAGAATGAAGTATTCAAGGGCAATTCCATGATTGCCCTGTGGTCAGGTGAAAATCTCCAGACAGCGCAGCGGCTAAATCACAAGGTGCATGGGATGTTCTGAGGGGGTCACCCTGAGAATGAATATTTGACAGAGATGGAGTCCTGGCTGCATGTGGTGACAGTGTCTCTGGACCTGGCTTCTCGAGACACTGCCTAACCAGTCTTGTCTCAAAGGTGCTGTCTGGGCACAGGCCATGGCCCCAGGCCTAGAGTGACCATGCGTCGTTGGCCAAGTGAGAATTGTGTGTGTCTGCCACACTGAGCAGAGTCTGGACAGACAGGAGGTAGGTAGTATGTGCTGTTTATGGTACATTGCTGGGTGGGGCTCAAAAGCCACAAGTTTTCCATTCTGAGAAAAAGTACCCTGGGAGCCAAAATAGGTCTTTGCAGAAGTGACTCTGTCTCCTGGGGGATGGGAGAGTGACCAGGATCCCAAAGTCTGACTAAGGCTGCTTCCTCTGGGTAGGCTGTGACGGAGCCTCTGCCCAGGGCTGTGGGCTCTATTGGTCAAGAATATCCCCAAGGCACGTGGCTGCTGCTCTTTTTGTCGGCCGGTTTGGTGTATTTGGTTTGGGGGATGATGTCTGCAGGCCACTTGGAGGGGGGGCGGCCTTCCATCTGAGCAACAGGCTTCCCACTCCACGGACTGGGCTCCCCTTTGAGCACCTCCCAGAGGGGCAACCACCAGAGTGCCTGCAAACAAGTATGGTGGGGTCTGCCCACCACCAGGGCCCACCCCGGCTGCACCTACTGGGCTATAGGCTAGCAGGGTCCCCTCAACAGAGGACCCCAAGTTTGTCAGCGCAGAGGGCCTCCACTGCTCCCATCGCTCTCCTGGCTGAACTGTCATCAGTGTTGGGTCAACAGTTGCCGCCTCGCCAAGTAAACGTGGACACGGGGAATACGTCTTTCACAAGTACGTGTCCAGCGGCGGCCGGTGTACCTCACTGGAACTCACATCACAGCCTCCCGCCATCCTGGACGCTGGGGTCTGGCCCTGAGGTTCTCATGGGATATACGGAGCAGCACTGCCCACAGCCTGGGACCAGCCGGTGCGCAGGATCCCTATCTTGCCTGGATCCAGAGATCACTTGGGAGTCCCAAGTGCAGACTTTAGCGCAGCCTCGGGAGGCTACAGGGCAGGGCTTCCTCCAGCGAAGGAGTCTGACACCCGGGCAGGGCTGTCTCCTTGGTGGGTATGGGGGTGTGGTGGGTGTGTCCTTCAGATCCCCGTCCTGAGGGAGCTGTCAGGGTCCTGAGGGAGCTGTCAGAGGTGGGCAATGGGGATGGCCGGCCCAGGCAGCTCAAGTGGCTGGCCCCCCCGCATCCAGGGCCAACCCTGGACAACTGGTGCACCCCGCCCTCCCCTCCCTCAGCAGGCAGTTGCCTCGGCCACGCCCCCCGTGGACTGGCCCCGCCCAGTCCACCTCCCTGAGAACACGCCCACAGGTGAGCCAGACCGAGACTTTAATGGTGTGTGGAGGCATCATGTCCTTGTCGTTGTCGCCCCTGCAGTGAACTCCTCCAGCTCCGCCACTCACGGGTCACAGCAACGCAGCACCGAGGGCGAGGGGGACCCGTCCCCCATCCCTTGCGGGTTGCACATCCACACGTGGGAGCACACGCATGCTCACTCATGTACGCACGTGCACCTGAGTGCACGGGCACACGCACGCACCCACGCAGGAAAGGGAAGGAAAGTAAAACCCAGGACTGCAAATGGGGACAATAGATGGCCACATTCTGCCCCTCGGGCTGAGAGACCACACTCCCTGCTGAGGTCCGCCATGTCTCTCCCGGCGGAAGCTGCCCAGCTGCGTCACCACGCCTGACCAGCGGAGCCACTCGCAGTCACCAGTCCCCAAGGTCCCGTGGAGCCGGGCACCCGCTCCATCACAGTCTTGGCTTGCTGTCGCCGTGGCCGTAGGCCGAGCCCTTGTCGATCTCCGTCACGCCGATCATCCAGCGCATGCCCATGGATGCTGTGGGTGGTAAGGAGAGGGAGGAAGAACGGAGGGCATCAGGTACCAGTGGGCCCGAGGGCCCAGACCCGGAGCCAGCTCATGACTGGCTAGTACCAGTGTCGCCTGCCACCCCAGCTCTGTGTGAAGACGGACAGAACACAGCTGTCCAGAGGGGCTCAGGACGCCCCTATGGTTGCAGGAGGAACTGCCTGCACACCCGAGAACCGCACTGTGCAAAAGGTGCTTGCACCCAGATTGTTAGTGCCAGTGTCTGCGCAATATGGGGCCCCTGCCTCACTGCCTGCTGTCCCCCAACTGCCAGAGGTAACCGACTCATGGTTATCCAGTAAGCAGCATGAACATGGGTGCCCAAAGCCCAGAAAGGACAGCTCGACTGTTCCCTCTGGGAAGGAACAACTTCTTTGACCCCTACTGCATTCAGCACCCGCCATGGTGCCTAGCATGGAGGCAGTGTAGATTGAGATTGCTCCAGCATGAGGTAGGTGGTATAGTCTCTGGAAATCAAGTTCACAAAGGCAATGCTCTACATGCTACTTTGGGGAGAAGTGACTAGGGTCTTAAAAGCATATGCGTGTTCATCTAAGGTTCGCCCAGAGGAGAAGAATGACACAAGGTGAGAGACAGAAGGAAACAGTCCAAAAGTTTAATGGACCTCTGAATCCCAGCCTTCAAAACCCCGAGACCAGAAGACCTAGATGGTGCCCCACTACTACTGTGCACCATTCTGAGAGGAATCGCAATGGGACCACAACTTGCCGGCTAACCCCTGCCTGAAATTATGGCCCTTAAACCCCTTCAAATCTGGAATTCAACTTTCAGCCACACAACAGCCAATGTAGCCAATCCCCTACAATGAGCAGTAATCCTCAGGAGACGCTGAGTACTTAGAGAACCTGAGCCAGTGAGCAAAAGGCAGAGTTGCCCAGGGAGAAGGCTCAGAGGCTGGCGAAGGATGAAAAGGAACAGGAAGCAGCAAGAATGCTCTTAACCATGGCGATTGCAATGAACATAACTCATCTAAATGTGCAGGAATTGCTGAACAGAAAACCCACTGGCTCTGGGAACTTCCCCTCAAATCACAATCACAAGTGGTTCTCTATTTTAAAATGGGTTGGTGGATAAACGAAAGCCTCCCAACACATGCTGACAAAATGTTGACCTTGTAGCCTATGAACTGCTCCTCAGGTTTCAGAGAGAACACCTCGGGGTGAGCAGGTAGGGGACTCAGTCTGGTGCATGCAAGACCCAGTAGTCATGTAGAGAGGGTGCACTCTGGGGGGTCAACCCTAACGGGCTGGGGAACGAGCCCTCCCAACAGGGCTCACTGCTGTGGGGGTGGGGAGGGGTCCTTCGTAGAAGAGTTGTGGACCACATTAAGGGGAGGAGGAGGTAGCAACTGCACGCACTAAGACTGGGACCAGGAGAGGGTTGGTTTGCTAACAGGGCAGCCAGGGGGACAGGGCAGCGAGGGAGAGGGTACCCCCCTGGGGAATGAGCAGTGGCTGCAGTGCCATCTGAGGACGGGTGTGTGCCCCACACATCTGCTCTGTTCCCAGAATCCAGGCTGTCCTCTCCATAGCCACAGAAGCCTGGGGGGTGCCGACCCTTAGTTCTGAGCCCCCCGCATCCCCCCTGCTCTCCACTTACCCACAAAGAAGACGAGGACGAGACTGGCCAGCGTCAGAGAGGACCCACTGCTGACCATGTTGAACAGGAAGCGGAGGAAGGGATAGAGCAGCAGGGAGGCCCAGAAGAGCCAGTTGAGCAGCGTCCAGGGCCGCCGTGGCGGCACCATGGGGGTCCCGGGGAAGATGCCCTTCTGGTAGTACTCTTCTTGGAAGGCATCCTGGGGGACAGAGGGGAGACTCTGGAACCCTAGCTTCCCACAGTGCGTGTGGTCAGGCCTCCCCAGGGACTGGTCCCTGAGCCCACAGAGGTGGTGTGATGGAGGACGGGCAGAAAAACGGGCAAGGGCTGTGACTTCCTTCTATCCTTGACACTGGGAAGTAGTTTCATGCCCTTTGCTGTATGCCGCCCCAAGCCCTTTTAAAAACAGTCCAAAGTATTCTGTCCTTTTCCCTCCCTCCATGTGGAGTGGCCACGGCTGCTGAGTGTGTGGGGTCTTTCCGCCCCCAATCCTCCAGGACCCCCAGATGACAGAGACCTGCCCCAAACCTAGGGATTTCGGGGCAGCCATCTTTATGGACCTGGAGCCCTACTGAGGCAGGGGCTTAGGTATCATCCCGCTCAACAAAAGGTTGGCGGTTCAAAACCCCCCCGCTACTCTGCAGGAGAACGGTGAGACTGTCGGGTTCTGTAAAGAATTAGAGCCTGGGAAACCCTACTGAGCGGTAAGAGCTACACTGCGCGATGGGGTTGATACGAGGTGGAGTCAACTCGGTGGGTGGGTGAGACTTTACAGGAGCAGATTGCCAGACCTTTCTCCCGTGGAGCTACTGGAAGGGTTGGACTACCAACCTTTCTGTTAGCAGCAGGCCCTGATCACAGCTCTTCCCCCCACCCCCCCACACACACACTGACCTTCTCCTGGTAGAGTTTGTGCAGCCAGGCAGCACACTGCTCTTCATCCTCGGGCACGTCCTCCAGGGGGATGCGTCTGCAAGACAGAGAGCAGCTGGCAGAGTCGGGTGAGCCCGGGGATCTGGCAGATGTCTCCAGACCAGCAGCAAGGGGCCTGCTGACTGCGCCTCCTGTCGGTCCACCGGAGAGGGCCGAGCACAGCATGTCTACACCAAGAGGCCCTGCCATGCCCCATGCTGGCAGCCACCTCGTCCAGATGCATGACACTCCTTCAGCCTTCGGGCATCAAGTGACAGGGCTCTTGTGGGGCAGGGAGTCTCCCCCGGCCTGTGTCTCAGGGTCCCTGAGGCGACCTGCTTACCAGCAGCTGTGGGCTGGGCTGGCAGGGCCTCCACTGGTCCCCAGGTTTCTGGAGGGTGGGTTCTGCCTCCAGACTGTCACGGGATGTGCTGTGGCTGAACTGCTGGCCCAGCCCGGTGAGTCTGGACACAAGGTGGCCAGAGGCTGGCTCCAGCCTGTTGCCTGACCTACAGACTTGCCAACTTCCACTTTTGTGCAAGCGGATTCCTTAAAGCTAGTCTCTCTCTGCATGTAGATTATGGGTCCATCTGTTTCTCTGGGAAACTCTAAGGTGCTAAGGAGGCACATGTTTAGTATGTGTTCATCACACCAAAACTGTTAGACAACACACTGTGAGACAGGCATGTACAACAGTGGGAGATCTTAGTTATGAAGTAGCAACAAAAATATTTGTAGGGCTGGGGAATCACAACATGAGGAACTGTATTGAAGGGTTGCAGCATTAGGAAGGTTGAGAAACACTGGGATGAGAATTATGAATTGATACTTGTGGTGATTAATTAAATGAGCTATCTCCATCTTAATAGGAGGCCCCTGTTAGAGGCAGAATGGTAGGTAACGAGGTGTATTTTCCGCATCATTAAAACCCACGCCAAAGCCTCTCACGAAGAATACTGGAAGTGCCGTGGTTGCAAAAAATGTTAATGCATGTAATGACCCGATGAGACCAGATGGGGGCACGCTTGTCAGCGTGGGAACTTCGAGCAACATTTTTGGCTATTTTCTCTCTCCAGATGACCTATCATCTAGTGAGTCACCTGTGGCAGGAACTCGTCTTGCCCACTGCCCTGGGTTTTCCCCCAAATAATCGGAGACCAGCCACCGCTTTTGGGTTTCCGAGACGGTAGCTGTTTATGGGAGTAAGAAAATCCAGCCTTCTTCCCTGGGCGCTGCAGGTGGGTTTGAACTGCTGACCAGGCAGATCGTAGCCCACCTGGTAATCATGACACCACCATGGCTCCATCCACAGACTGACTGGGCAGTCAGGGGGGATGTCAGGGGGTCTCAGGGACTGCGTGGCCCTACTTCCGCCCACCCCCATTTCATCTACAGGGGCAGTAGTTGGTATGTGCTGGGTTACTATCCAAAGGTCAGCAGTTCAAAACCACCAGCTGCCTCAATGGAGAAAGAGGAGGCTATAGGTACCCTAAGAGTTGACAGAGTTTTTCTGGTAGCTAAGGTCAATCGCTCCCACCAAACAACCTTTCTTTGCCTGTGTCTGATAAGAAGGTGGGGAGAGGATTCTGATAGGGTTCCCCTGAGTGTCCTTGACATGCCAACCTGCTTGGTATAAAGTGAGCCCACCGAGAAATAGGGAGGTGGTGGGGAGGGAGGACCGTACACCTCAGCAAAAGCCAGGAGTGGAGTTCATCCTCTGCCCGGCATCTGGCCTATCGATTTTGGACTGAACATCACCCTCCACTGAAAGAGATGTTTCCTCAAACTTTCCTGAGTTCTGGGGGTCCCAGAGATGTGGGGGGAAAGACTCAAGGGAGGAGTGGGGGCAGACTAGCGTCTTGCAAGGGTCGACCTTCTGGGCCATCTTCAATCTCCAACTCTTTGCGACTAGTCTGGTATGAACCCTTGTAAGAGAAATGATCACCATACTGTCCACTGAGTGCCTCCGGGACGGGTCAGGATTCCCCCGTCTTCACAGCTTTTCCACCAGACGGTGTTCTGAGTTGAAATGTGTGTGGTTGTTTTGTTTGAAAATAACAAATCTGTTTCAGAACACCCTGTGAGGTCTCCCTGGCAGGCAGTGGTGGCCGTCGGTGAAGATGATATCCCGCCTCAGTCCAGCACTGCCTTGGCCCACATGGGGCCCTTGGGCAGAACCCCCATCCTGTTTCCCATTGGCAGCACCTCCCACACCTGTTTAGCCCTCGGCCCATGTAATACCTTATAAAAGTGTTTTCAATTAAACCAACCATTACCTGGAAGGCACCACCAAAGGTCTGATAAATCACAGGTGGTGCTGCCTTTGTCAGAGAAGCCCTGCTGGTACCAGGGGTGAAGTGTTGATGAGGAGGAGTTCGAATCCACCCCAAGGTGACTCTTGCTCCAGGGAAGACCTTACTGCCTGGGAAAACCTTGGGGTCACTGTGAGCTGGGACAGCTGTATGGTGGGGGGTGGCTTGGTGGTTCCTGGACTGTTCCTACTGAACAGACACATCTTCTGCAGACTCTTCCATTAAACCTCTTCCATTAAACCTGCCTGCCATGGGTGCCGCTGAGCCGTGCTCTAAGGATGGGGTGGGTCTCAGATGCACAAGCAGACTGCACACCAGGGACATGCCCAGATACCCCTGGGAGGAGGTCTCGGGGGTCACAGTGGCCCTCTGCCCCTGGAGACACACCGACTTACCTCACATAAAAATCCGAGTGGTATTTCTTCCCATTGAGGACCCCCAGCAGGGTTGGGTTTTGCTGGTCTCTGAAATTGAGTGTACAGTCATATACAGCTGAAACTATAAAAGATAAAACAAATACAGACCAGTATATAGCGTGTGGACCCGACTGCATCGTGTAGAGAGATAACACAGGGGGGGTTGGGGCAGCCCACAGGGCAGGGGCGGCTACTCGGTGGCCCCCTGTGGAGCTTCGTGCCTCCTGCTGTCCCCAGGAAGCCACGTGGCAGCGACCCGACCACAGGCCTCACTGAGCTCTGCTCAGCCCGAAGCAGCAGGACCCGGGGCGCACACCTGTCGGTCACGGCTTTCCCAGACGTCCCGCCCACTTGACAGCAAGATCAATCCAGCTATAACTCGCTGACCTCACTCGAGGCAGGGCCGACGCCTAAGCCCCTCCAGGGCAGGGGAGACCTGGCTCTCTGGGTTTCTGAGACAGTAACTGCAAGTGTGGGAGTAGAGGCTCCCTCTCCACCCCCCCACCCCCCCACCTCCACCTTTCTCCCAGAGAGCTGCTGGCGGAGCTTGTGGATCAGAGGCTACTGAGTAACCATTACTCCTCCACCAGGCCACAGCCCCGCCTTTGTAGAAAAGACATGACTCAGGGCCCCCCTCGCAATGAAAAACACTCACACTATTGCCCGCGATTCAGGATAAAGTGTGGGTGTCTGCTTTTGCTTCCTCATGTTCCAGCACGCTCCCGGGGGTGGTATCGCCACCCTGAGCAACTGAAGATGTGTCCATTGACACACCGTAATATAGCCATCCTGCGAGCACCAATCAGATCGCTACCCGAGGATCTAGGATATTCCCAGGGAATTCCTTGAGGACTGGGAAGTGTAGGCAGTTGAAATGTGGCTGAGAAACAAGCCGATGGGGAGACGGATGGGTTTGCAAAGCCGTGAGTCATTCTGGGAGCAAACAGAAAAGCTGGGCACAGCTCCCACGACTCGTGCCGGCTGACGGAGTGGCATGCTGGACGGGCCCCAGTGAGAACAGGGTAGAAAAGCGGTGTGCAGGAGACACAGACAGCGCTTCCTGGGCTGTGTCTTGGGGGGGCCCAGAGAAGGGGCGGTCAGTGTTCAGGAGAATCGGGAGCTGCTGTCACTCTGCTCAGTAAGCCGCGAGCAACCTCTTTCCCTGCCACCTGGGAGTAGGGACACGCCTCTCACTGTTGGCTGATGGTGGGTGGCCAGCCATAGGCCCACTGTGCTACCGAGAAGTCCCCTGTGCTTGTCATGGACATGTCTTGGGCAGGCCTATCCGGAAGGCAGTGAGCAGGGTGGTGTTTGCCTACAAGAAGGATGCAGAGATCACCTGCTTCCGGAGTTCCCCCAGAGCCCCACTTGTACCCAGGAGCTCAGGGCAGAAAGGAGGCAGTTGCTTTGGTTAACAAGTCAGTGTTCCCCAGGAGTGGCTAACAAACCAGTGGTTTGCATGTTGGCTCACCTTCAGAAGAGAGAGAGCGTGCTCAAGAAGGGTCTCCCATGAGCCCACTGGCAGGGCAGTGCGGGGCAAGGCTGGCTCTGAGTCTGTAGTTGCAGCTGCAGACTGTTAGCATGGAACTTACCGGCAGCCTGGCAGCGCAGGGGGCAGTGGAGGGCAGTGGACTGTATCTATGGCAGACCTGGTGTGGTATATATGTTCCCACTGGGAGGGCAGGGGCAGCCCGCAGATTGGAACCCTCCCCACTCCACCACCACCACTTGCTGCCTGCAGGCAAATATCAGTCTCTTCTGTCCCCCACCGGGGACCATGAGCTGGATCCACAGCTCACAGAAGAAGCTGGACATTTCCCTTCCGAGGTGAGATGAACCCAGAAGCAGTCAAAAACCCATCAGACCCCACCATCATCTCGTTAATCCCCGATTCCCTACCGGACATTGTGCAACGTGCTTCACTGTATTTTGTCTTTCAATCCTCATTGCACCCCCCACCCCAAGGACCAACCTAAGACCAGAGAGGTGAAGGAATTCACCAAGGGTCACACACCGAGAGGATAAGGCTGGGGTTCCAGGCTAGGTCTGAACGGACTGCCCTTTGCTGCCTCTGACCCTGCTGCATCATGGAAAGGGGCAGCATGTGAGGTCCAGCGACAAGTGGGCATCCTTGCAGCTGGTTATCAGGGTCAGGCAGGCAGGTGGGGCAGTGGGTGACCCCTGGTGCCTGGAATAAATCCAGGTCCAGAAAGGCTGGCAGATTTAAGACCCTGGGAGACACAGTCCCTATGGGAGGCTCCTTTGGGTCCTGGCTCTGCAAGCTGAGTGAGAAGGCCCACGGTGTGCAAGCAGAAACTGGACAGCAGCTGCCAGGAGAAGGTCACGACATATTCCCAAGAGGGGCTGCCAGGGTCAAGCAGAGCAGGGCTGGTTCCAGGCCTGGGATCAGGGGTCTGAGCACTCAGGGACCAGGCAGGCGTAGGGGTCTGGGTGGTCTGAGTCCAGCAAGCACAGTCGCTGTCGACATGGAGCATCACTGGTGAGCACGGGAGGTGAGGCGTCTAGAACCTTCTCTAGAAGCTCATTCCAGGGCCTCCTTGCCCCTTCCCTAGATCCCTGAGGCGGAGCCTATCTTGGAGTGGGTGAAGGGTGGCAGGTGGCTGTCCTGGGCCTGCTCTGGCTGTCCTGGGCCTATTCTCCTGGTCTCAGGCCACAAAGGATGGGGGACTAATGGCCGTCTGGGGTTCCCTGCTGTGGGCCTCTATAGCCAGCCATGGCCAGGTAAGGGACAGTGACCCGGCAGGTAGCTGTCCAGCGATGGGGATGGAGTGGGGCTGTCGTGGGGACTGTCCGGGAGAGCTCAGTGGGGGGTGGGGTGGGGTGGGGGTGGGGGGTGGCGCTGAGCTCAGGAGAGGAGGCTAGAACATGGCAGAGAGCCTCGAGGGGTGGGAGGCTGAGGCCGGGTCTGCAGCCACTCTGTCCCATCTGGTCATCTCATCTGCAGGAATCCCCTGAGTTCAGTGGCCATGATAATAGATCACAGGGCCAAAGAGCTGGCCCTCTGGGGGCAGTGGGGGAGGCCAAGTGCCCCCACCCCTACCCGACTACTTTGGGGCAGCACCAGCCTGGACTACTGGCCCAGCCCTGCAGGTCTGGCTCAGGGCAGCAGAGGGCAGCACTGTCTACTCCGCTGGCAGGGCCCTGGCTGGAGGTCCGGTCAGGGGCACTGGCTGCTAGCATCTGGGCAGGGCTGGGCGGCATGGCGGTCCTTACCTACATTTCTCAAGCTTCGCACAGTGACCGCGAAGCCCTTGGTGCGTGGCAGCAGGTGGTGCTTGAGGCCCGGCAGCCCCTTGGCCTTGGCCACCTGCATGCTGATCTGGTGTTTCACCTCCGTGAAGCGCGTCCCCTCGCAGTGGATCAGGAACTGCGGGGCAGGGCTGTGTCACTGGCACCGCCCGCCTCTCTTGGCTCCAGCCACCCCGACCCCCCAGCAGCGCCTGCTGTAGCCCACCCCGGACCCGTCCCACCCACTGCCCCCCAGAGAGGCCTGCTGCCTCCTGATCCGCTGCAGCCCAGGACAGCCCCTCTGGGGGTCCCTGCTCCACATCCACACTTCTGGGGGGCTTCCGACACACAGGACTTTGCTGACGCTGGGGCATAGAGATGTGTGGGGCGGTGGGGAAAGAATGTGTGTGTGAGTGTGTGTGTGTGTGAAGTTGTGGGTGACAGGCTGTGAGATGAATGTGTGTGTGTGAGGTAGATGTTAGATGATAGATAGATAGATAGATAGATAGATAGATAGATAGATAGATAGATAGATAGATAGATAGATAGATAGATAGATAGATGGATGGTGTGGGGGACACAGTGTATGAGGGACCATGGTATGAGCTGAAAAAGAGAGTGAGAGTGTCAGAGACTGTGTGCGTGAAAGGCTGTATTAGAGTCTGTGTGTGTGGTTCTGAGAGACAGTGAGTACGAGATGATATGCAAGCGCGAGTGTGTGGGAGGGTGTGTGTATGAGAGAAAGCGTGTGACAGAGAGAGTGTGTCTGGGGGAGAGGCTGTGGGGGAGACTGTTCAGGAGAGACTCAAGCCAGGAGAAAAGTTTCTGGGGAGGGGGGAGGAGGGAGGAGGGAGGGGCAAGAAGGCTGCCTCTGTGTGGGAAAGACTGTTGCGAGGCTGTGTGTGTGTGTGTGTGTGTGTGTGTGTGTGTGTGACAGAGAGAGAGAGAGAGAGAGACCCCAACACATTCCGTTAGAGAGCCCACAGGAAGGCAGGGAAGGGAAGGTGCCAGGCACCAGTGGGGATGGGTCCCGCGGTGGGCGATGGTGGGGGGCGAGGGCCCCCCCGCACGTACAAAGAACTTCTCGGGGTAGTCGCGGAGGTTGAGCAGGCTGCTGAGCACGGTCTTGCGGTCTTCCTCCCACTTGCGCTTGCAGAAGACCATCTCCAGGAAGTACCACATCCAGCCGATGATGGGCAGGTAGGCCAGCTCCTTCTTGGCCAGGACCTTGGAGGACTGAGAGAGAGGGAAGGGCCACAGGGGTCATGGCCAGCGCACGTGGGCCGGTCCCTTTGCCTGTGGGGAGAACTTACTAGAAAACCGGAGGAGCAACCACTCACTCCAGAGTCTATACGGAGTCATTTCCTATGACTGCTACCTGGGTGGGGGCAAATATCAGCATGGGGCTGGAGGGGGTGTATGCACTTAGTTCTAATCTCTTCTGAGTTGTGTCTTATACATCAAAAAAGATGAGAGAGTCACACAAGGGGACTGGAGTCTAGCCTGTCAATCGGGTCAAGGCCATTGATGCCTCTGTGTGGGCGTGGCTTTCTCCTGAGGATTCTGGGAGCTCCTGTCTTCCTCCCCGAAGGCCGGAAGGACACACACTCTTCTTCACATTCCTGTGGACAAGCTACGTGGGGCCACACTGATGGCAGCCAGAGCCCTGGAGAGGCATCCACTGCCACTGGACCCACCGGACTCTCCACCCGCCGGCCCGTGATCTTCCTGCCTTTGCCATCACTGCCTGTGCTGTGTGAGCCCGAAGGAGAACTCAGGAGCTAATATTGGACTTAGGGACTTGATCTGCACTGGCCTGGGGTGTTTTCTTGATGCTTCATTGCTTCTTGATAGAAAATGCTCTTTTAGTAGCAATGATGAAACATACAGTGTTCCTCTAGCTTTTGGGCACTTCCTCCCCCACCTTCCCTCCCACTATCATGATCCCAGTTCTACCTTACAAATCTGGATGGACTGGAGGATGTACACTGGTACAGATAGGAACTGGAAACACGGGGAATCCAGGACAGGTGATTCCCTCAGGACCAGTGTGAGAAGGGGGGTCATGGGAGGGTGGAGGGAAGGTGAGGTAGAAAGGGAGAACAGATGGCAAGGATCTATATATATGGCTTCCTCCCTGGTCCTACAGTCAAGACGGGAAGCGAAGAAGTAGGTGAAGGGAGATGGTGGATGGTGTGAGATATGACAAAAATAATTTATAAATTATCAGGGGCTCGTGGGGAGGGAAGGGAAAAATGAGGAGCAGATACCAGGGGCTCAAGTAGAAAGCAAGTGTTTTGCAAACAACGAGGGAAACAAATGTATAAAAGTGCTTGACACAATGGATTATGACAAGCATTGCACGAGGCCCCAGTAAAATGATTAAATTTTTTTTCTGTTATCTTTCACATATCTGAGTGTCAATGAATTTATTTCTGGAGTCCACCTGAACTGATACAGGGATGGTTCATTGAGCAGACCCGAAAGAACTGGACAGAACTGGAAGCCACTAGATGCTGGGACACGGGCAGGAACCAGCTCTTCCAGAGCTCTCAGAGGGAACTGGTGGGGCCAATGCCCTGGAATCTGACCGCCAACTTCCAGAACTGTGACACCCGTGTTGATGCCCCTTAAAGCCAGCCTCTTGATCAGAGCAGCCCTCAGAGGGACAAGCCATGGTGGAAACACATGCATGAGCCAGTGGCTGACCGAACACCACACTGCGTCTTCAGAGGCGATGGCACCCTCGCCAATCCTGGCCAGACGGCCGAAGCGGAGATAACCCACCTTTGCTATCTTCCAGTGTTGAGTGTGGGGCCTGGGCACACATGAGTGATGGCTAAGCCGAGGGCGTCTGGTTTCCTAACGGCCAGTGGTCCTACCACTGACCTCCAAGACACAATGTCCCCCAGCAGACGCACCGGGATGACAGCGACTGTACCCTCAGCCTAACACCAGGCAGAGGCTTGACACACAGGATCTAATGGAACTGCCAGGGCCTCTACCCCCTACCTCACAGAAGAAGCAGACAAGACAGGAACCGGGGACTGGAGCCGTGGCTCTCTGGCGGTCTGCACAAGCCCCGTCCACATTGCGGGATCCCGAGTCCAACATAAAGCAGGAATCCTGATGCCCAGCACTCAGAGGAGGATGGCTACTGCCACCGCTACCGGCCGCCTACTGCTCCCAAGGAGCCCTGGTGAGTCATGGGTTACATGTTGGCCTTCTAACTGCAAGGTCAGCAGTTCCAAACTACGAGCTGCTCAGCTGCAGAGAGACGAGGCTTCCTACTCGTGTAAAAAGTTCCAGTCTCTGAAACCACCGGGAGAGTTTTACCCTGTCCCACAGGGTCACTGTCAGTCAGCCTTGTCTCCACGGCAGAGACTCCAACTCTCCACTCAGCCGCCGAGTTGATTCTCACAGTGACACATAAGCACAGGGTGGAACTGGGGGGAGAGAGAGCCCTGTCTGTCTCCTAGGGAACGCTGGTGGTTTTGAACTGCTGACCTCATGGTAACCAGCCCCAAGCAGAGCCCATGATGCCACCAGGGCCGGCTAAATAAGCACTGCCCACCGCTGTTCCCAGTGAAGGGGGAAGATGAAGGGTCTAGGCATACATACATACAGGTTTATATACATACATACATATATATCATCATAAGTGTCCTGGTTTTGTTTCCCTAGAGAACCCTGCCTAACACACCCACCTACTTCACCTGTGCGCAGGCTGGAAACATACCTTCCACCAAATGGAATGGGACCATCCACACCCCAGGGCACACAACATTAACAGTAATAATAATAAAAGAATAGTTTGACAGATCCCATCTCTGTGGTAGTCCTTTACGAGACTCAAGTTGACGGCAAAGTGTCTCTATGCCCTACGCCCTCCTGCTCTGTAACTATCAGTTCAGCAGTACACCGAGCAAGAGATGGTATTCAGTCGGCCTGGGAGGTGTACAAAGACCCTGGGTCTGAGAGACTTGCTAGTGAGACTCCCAGAGGGTCCTGGGTTCCAGCCAACACTTGGCGTCTACGTCCCTCCCTCCCTCTTTTCTTCTCGTATCTATCTCTCCCACCTCTTCAGGTTCTGCTCCTCCATGTGTATTAACGGGACACAGCTGTTTCCCGTCCACATACCTGTCCCCCCTCCGTCCTCATCCTCTGGATGCCCTGTGGGCTTCTCCAAGCTTCTCTGCATGGGTAGTTCCTTTCTGCTCAGTCCTTGGCCAAAAGGAGGCCCTGAGAATCAACCCTGTAGGCTTGCCAGCTGGGAGGGGGTGCCAGGAGTCATGCGTCCCTGTCATGTGTCTCAGTACCCGACAGGTCAGGAGCCCCTGCAACTTTTCCTGCAAAACTTTCCAGGGAGTAAGAGTCAACACCAACCCACTCACTGCCATTGAGTCGATGGTGACGCCTGGGAGCCCTGCAGCGCAGGGCAGACTGCCCCTGGGGGTTTCGGGGACTGTAACTCCATGGGAATAGAAGTCCCATCTCGCTCCTGAGGAGAGCTGCTGACCGTGCAGCTACCGGCCCAGACCACCTAGACACGAGCAGACACTGTAGCATCTGATGTAGCTAACAGCGGCCCTTGGGAAATGACTTAGCCAAACTAAGGCTGGAGAACTGACTCAGAAAATGCCGGTGACAAAGTCATGAGGGTTGGACAGAGCATCTCTCAGGTGAGCGGCATGCAAGAAGCAACAAGAGAGTGGGTGGTGTCCCCACTCGTGGTCATAAAGCCAACAAGGAATCCATCTGGACTCTCACAGGGCCCTAAGGCCAGGCAGCTTCCTGCTACACCATAGGGTCTCCTCCTCCACAAATGACAGACATTTGATCACGGACTGCAGGAAGGAAGAACCAAGATGTCTGGGCCAAAGGACAGCCAGGAAGGCTTGTTGGAGATGAAGATGGTGAGACCTGGTCTCACGTATCTGAAGAAGGACGTCCTGCTTGATAAAGGAGAGGGTTGCTGAAGGAGATGGATTGACGTAGGGATTACCACAACGGCCTCAGACATGGCACCGGTTGTGAAGACGGTACAGGGCTGGGCATTGTTTCCTTCTGTTGCACAAGGGTTGCCGTGAGCTGGCACTAACTCACTCGACAGCACTTAACACCACGAACCAGGCGGTAACCCACTGTTGCCCCAGTCAAGCCCAAAAGACATCACATACCCTTTCTTTCTCCCTAGACGGGAAAAACAATCCTGTTCTTAATCATTCCTGCCCATGACCTGGCTTCCATAAAGGTATTTTTAAGAGGTATCGCTCAAAGAAGAAACCACAAAACTAACTGAGAATCCGACTAGCAGTGACATCATCTCCTGTCAACTTGCGAAGGGGTAGAGTCTAACCGGTCAACCAGGTTGCAGCTTGATGACCTCATTTGGAGGCTCAGAGGAGATAAATAGCTCCCTGGCGGCCAGATCAACTCTCTGCTTAGTTTTCTTGTTGACAACACACATGGAGCTATGCTGATAAAGTCAGAGCCCTGGGGCTGGAGGAGCCACGTGGAGACTCACACCAGCATGGAGATGCTTCCACCACCACTGGACCCATAAGACTTTCCACCCACTGACCTGTGACCTTCCTGCATTTGGCATTATTGCACGGCTACGTGAGTCTGAAGAGGAATTTATAGACTGGTATCGGACATATGGGATAACATCGGACTGATGGACTTGATGCGGACTGGGTTGGGTCATGTTTTCTCAATATACAGTTGCTTCTTTATATAAAGCTCTTTCTGACATGTTTGAGTGTCTATGAATTTGTTTCTCTAGCCAACCCGGACTAACACATTCCTGCCTCAGGTCTTTAGAACAGGGAAAGGTAGATACTTCATCGGCTTTGCTCCTGGACATATATTTTAGTACACGCACAGACATCAGATCAGCCCTGGAGGGAAAACGAGGAAGACCAAGGTGCAACATGTCACACGCAAGCACAGGGAGGGAGGGAGGTCTGTCATGTGACCTCATCCCCAGGGGCTGGCCATCAACGGCACGGAACAAAACATACGTAAACTGCTGAATGGAAAACTGATCAGAACTGGAAACAGACACCCATTCACACAAAAAGGGTTGGGTTTTTAAAATAAGACACTGGATACAAAACTATACAACTCTACACAAGCCCCAGCGGCACTGTGGGAAAGGTGCTGGAATGGTAGCCCCCGGGCGGCAGTTGACAGACTATAAACATGTATGGTATCAGAAACCTGATGTAGGGCCCCTGGGGTTCAGAATCAAATGGATGGCAATGGGTTGATTTGATTTTGATTTTTTTTTTTTTTTTTTTAGTCTTTATTAGATTTTCCTGGAAGCAGACAACTACCTCCTTCTCCCCAGGAGCTGCTGGTGGGTTCAAAGGACTGACTTGGGGGTTTACCCAACACTGAATCCGCTATATCACCGACCCGCTGCTCCCAAATCATTGGTTCCGACCCACAGAGACCCCATAAGACAGGGCAGAAGTGTTCCTGAGGGTTTCTAAGATGGTAGCTTTTGTTCGTTTGTTTGCACTTGCCACTAAGGACTGTGGTAGGTACATAGTTTCATGTCAACTTGAAGATAGATAGAAGCGTATGGGGTGGATTTTAGCCTGCCAATCGGGACACGGCCTGATGGAGTCTGTGGGTGTGGCCTTCTCATAGGAGTGTTCTGGGAACCTCTCTTCTCCTCTCCTCTCTCTCTCTGTCTTCACCTTCCTGATGATGGTCCTTAGTTGCTGTAAACCCTATGATGTGGTCATGGCCATTGGATCTCCACAACTCCGCACCCACCAACCTGCAATCTTCCTGCATCCTGCATCATTGCATGTGGCTGCGTGAGTCTGAAGAGGAATTTATGGTCCAGTATCAGCCTTATGGGTTAGTTGTGGACAGATGGACTTGATGTGCACAGGGCTGGCATGCTTCCTTGATATATCATTATTTCTCCTTCTCAAACTCTCTCTTCCTCGCAGATGCCTCTGTAGTCAACCCAGCCTAACACAGATTCCAAGCTCGTTTCAGTTTTACTCTTCCTTCTTTTTTTTGTTTTTGTTTTTTTAAAGATGCATAGGGCTGTAACTCTGTGCATGAGCACAGAGTCTTGTCTGTCTCTCCGGGACTGGGCTGGTGGTTTCGAACCGCTGACCTTGTGGTTAGCAATCCAGTGTGCCACCCACTACACCACCAGGGCTCCTCATTACTGCTCATAAGAGGATGTGAACCACAATGCCAAGCAAGGGTGGGACCCAGTTGACCGGTTCTGTCCCGAGTCCCCAAGCAAAAAGAAGGCAGTGAGGAGGGACAGCAATAGTCCACTTACCGGTAAGACCCCAAATCGCTCTGCCAAGGTCCAGCCGCAGAGAAAGTCGATTTCAAACTTGTGATTCAGGATGACGATGGCGTTCTCCTTCCCGTACCTGGGGTAGTCTTGGGGGTCCGTGTAGAGGGTGCACTCCGTTCCCGACCACCACTCCAGGAGCATCACCAGCTCTGCAACAGAGTGCACAGACAGACGCCCGTGAGTCTGCAGTCTTCCCTGCAGCATGGTGCTGGGGACAGCTCCACAGGGGTCCTGTGGGACCGCGTGCATCCACTCTCTGGAGAGGTTAGTAGCAGAAGGAAAATGAAGGGATGTTCCACCACATCTCTGAGGAGTCCTGGGAAGCAAAGGGCCTGCAAGCTTTGACGGAGACCCTTCCAGCAAGCTCACTGCCATGCAGTCCATGCTGACTCAGAGTTGGCCAGGGGACGGGGTAGAACTGCCCGTGTGAATTTCAGAGACTACGACTCTTTAGTGGACTAGAAAGCCCTGTCTTTCTGCGGGGCTGGGGGAGGGGGTGGTGGCTGGTGGTTTCAAACCAGGAATGGAACCCTCGGCAGGCAAACACGTGGGTGAGAAAGGCCAAGAGAGACTCAGTCTATCATGGCAGAGAGAGGCTTCTGTTCCCGTCTCCTGAAAGAGTCTGGCCCCGCCCCGCACTTCCCAACAAAACCTCTCAAGAAGCCAGTCCTGACCAAGAAGGCCCTGCCATGGCTGACTCCAGCTGCAGTGCCCGGTCAGGTGCTGTGGATGCGGGGGCCCCTGGGAGCACCCCCAGGCCACACTGTGTCCTCCCAAAGCCCCTAGTTTCCTTAACTCTTGGGTTAAATAATAGGGACGAAGTTGAAACCTAACAAAAGCGCAAGTGGAACAGAGATTCTAGAAGATTCATTTCACTTGAGCTCCTTCAGCCGTCTCTGTCCTCACAAAACACCCCTGCTAGTATCGGAAGCAGACTGGACTGGCGCCCGGGGCACTGCGGACCCTGCCCCAGCCAGGTGGAAGAAGGTCCAGTTTGCTCAAGGCAGAGAATGGAAGCAGATGTTCAGGGCTTAGGGCAAGGCGTGGGCCACCCACTCACAGAGGTAAAATCCCCCGACTCCAAAGTGGACAGGGGACCCCGACTGACCGGCCACCTAGGGATCCCAGGGGGTGTGAACAAAAGAAGAAGAGTCGATCGGGCGGCCGGTAGGGGTGCAGTGAGATGCTATGATCCAGTCTGGCGCTTCTGTCCACAGACTCTGTAACTCCCAACACAGGACTGGGTGGTTTGGTTGGGCTGTTGACTCCGTACGACCCTTTGCAACAATACGCACAACCGAAGGACGTGCCGCCCTGCCCGCTCCTGGGCCGTCCCACAACTGTTCTTGTGTTTGAGGTCAGCGATGCAGCCACCGTGACCATCCACCTTGTCGAAGGACTTGTTGTTCTCACTGCCCCTCTACTTTACCACGCCCAAGGTCCTTCTCTGGGGACTGATCTCTCCTGACAACACGCCCAAAGTCCAGGAGAGGAAATCTCACTCTCCTTGCTCTAGGGAGCATGCTGACTGCACTTCTTCAAAGGCAGAAAGGAACGGGCTTCTCCCGCTGAGGACGTGACTGGGTAGGAGCACGCAAACAAGGTGTAGAACAGCGTGAACTCCAGCATCGGTCGGTCCTGCCATTCTGCCGTTGTGTGGAGGGAGCTGTCTTGGGAAGAGAGACTCCCACAACCACAGAAGAGGCAGGAGCTGAGCGGGGCATGGAGAGGCGGCCGGTGAGCAACGTGGAGACCAGGGGGCAGAGCAGAGGTCCCTGGGAGCAGGGAAGCAGAGTGTCTTCAGCCAGGAGGGGACGTGCATCGTGGGGTGCCCTCCGGACATATCAGCACTCAAGGAGCTTTGGTAACACTTGTCCAAGTAGGGCGGAGACCAGAGACCAAGAGGCTGAGGACCAGCGAATGAGTGAGCTGTGTGTGTACAAGAACTGGATCCTTAATGTTTCTTATCCTGACTTGCAACTTGTTGTTGTTGGGCCCTCTTGAGCTGGTTCCAACTCATAATGACCCATGTACAACAGAACAAAGCACGGCCCCGCCCTGTGCCGGCCTCTGACTGGTTCTGATGTGCGAGGCGTGCTTCATTCTGTGGCACACAAGGTGGCTATGCGTCCAAGCAGACGCAGCAGCAGCTAACAAGAAGAGTTGACACAAGAAAAGCACACGAGAGAAGTGAAAGCAAAGCGTCTTTACACAGCTGAAAAGCATCACCGGGGGTAAGAGAAGATGAATTAGAATCAGTCTGCGGAACCACTCTCACCGGACAATTAGAAAAGCTAATTTTACCCAGGCAGACATGAGTGCACCAGATCCTCTCATAAAGTGCAACAATAACAACAAACAAACAATCTCACAGCCATCAAGTTGATGTCAACTCACAGGAACCTTAGAGACCAGAGAAGAATTGAAGCCCTAGGCTTTCCAAGACTGTCAAAATCTCTCTCTCTCTCTCTCTCTCTCTCACACACACACACACACACACACACATCTAATTGTTGACAATCACTCTCCTCACCAGTGTCCTGTTCAGCATTATTCTGAACTGCCAAGCTTTATAGGAACAAAGAGCTTCGTCTGTCTCCCAGAGAATGGTTGGTGGATTTGAACTGCTGACCTTGCAGTCAGTTGCCCCATGCCTCATCCACTACAGAGGAGGGATACAGAGTCATAGCTTGAAGAAAGCTTGGCAGTGTGGGAGGCAAGCCCTGCACCCCAAGGCATCCTGCACGCAAGACAGGTGCTGAGCAGTTCAGACCCCCAGTCCTGTTCCCTGCCTCTTCTTCCGAACCAGAAAGCCCAGTTCCAATCAACCTCTGTTGGAAACCACTGTCCACACGGGGGAGAAAGAAAGAGCTTTCTATTCCTGGTAAAGAGTGACAGGCTCAGAAACTCACGGGGGCATTTCTAGCCCCTTCTCACAGGGTTGCCGTGAGTCTGCACTGTTTCTGAGAGCAGAAAACCATGTTTAAAATTAGAAGGTGAATCTCAGTCAACTGCTGGCTTCTCATCAATTATGCAAATAGCTCTCTCCACACACAGCTGAGACTCCAGCGCCCTGGTGACCGCGGGGCCATCTCTGCCCTGTGAGTGTTTCCTCACTCCAGCCCTCTGCAGGAGAAGAAGTTCCAGGTGAGAGTCCAGCACTTGGCCGGGGAACATGCAGGTGTGGACCACACCGTGGCTGCCCCCAGCAGCAGGTCCGATGCATGGACGGATGTGTGCTTTGGGGTGATTATAAGAAAGCTCACAGCTTCCTGGTGGTCTGAGCATCTTCAGGATGTGTTTCTGTTCAAGTCTGTACTACCGAGAAGAGGGAGAAGGTCTACCACTCAGACACGAAGAAGGGTGTCTGGCACACCAGTGAGTTCGGGCTGGCATGAAAGAAAGGGTGCTTCTGTCTGTCTTTCTCGGAAGTGAGTATTTTGAAGTTTTCAAGAAGGACCAATTAGAGCTGCAGTGATCCAGTTGGAGACTTGCCCCCACCCCCCCCAATGTGCATCATTTGGATTCAGAGTCCAATTCCATGGTTCAGTTAAGGGGTTCAGACAGAGCATGATACTGTTTGGGGGCTCTCGGCATTCCCCTCAGGGAGATGGAGGTGCAGAGTGGTTGCTGCCATCGGCTGGACCACGGTGCCCCTTGATGGAGAGGACGACGGCGCAGGACCAGGCAGTGCTTCGGTTTGGTCACAGGGTCACTCTGAGACTGAACCGACTAGATGGCACCTAACAGCAGGAAGAACAAAGGGCGCACGCACGCACACACTCACATACACACACACTCATACCTACATACTCACACACATACTCACACACACACATACACTCACACACACATTCACACACACTCATACACATACATACACACTCACATACACACACACTCATACCTACATACACACACATACTCTCACACACACACTCACATACACACATTCACACACACTCATACACATACATACACACTCACATACACACACACTCATACCTACATACTCACTCACACACATACACTCACACACACAAACTCACACACACATTCACACACACTCATACACATACATACACACTCACATACACACACACTCATACTTACATACTCACACACATACACTCACACACACATACACACATTCACACACACATACACACACTCATACACATGCATACACACTCACATACACACACACTCATACCTACATACTCACTCACACACATACACATACATACACACACACCCATACTCACACACACTCATACCTACACACTCACTCACTCACACATACACACACACACACCCAAACTCACACACATACACACTCATATACCCTGACACACACATACTCACAAACCCATACACACTCATGTATACGCACACACTGCAGATACAACCCATTTGTACCACCTGGAGAGTCTGTCTATGACGACAAGGTGCCTTTGAAAAGAATGCAGGAGGTTGGAATTCACAGAAAATGGAATTTTCCCATGAACTTTTGGAAGCCCCGTGCCTGGAAGGGTCACCAAGGTAAGGTTTGCTCCATTTGCTTCTGGAGAGGGGAACTGGAGACCCGGGAAGAGAAGGAGGCTTTTCTTTCCATAACACATCCCTGGTGCCTGTTGAATTGTGGGTCGTGAGTCCTTTGAAAACGAATATCCACAAGTGAAGACAACATGGAGCCATTCCAAAGAGAGAACCACCCCCAAACTCCCGCACTAGACGAAGCAGACAGAGCCCCTGTGCAAAGCCACAATCCTGAGCCGCTGGGCAGAGGAGAATAGAGACTTGGGGCGGAAGTGCTTACGGCTGGAGATGCAGTAGGATAGTCTACAGTTGATCTTCCTGAAGAGCTGCTTGTTGATGGGCCAGAGGGGAAGCGTGCAGAGCTGGATGGCATTGATGATGAGCCCCGAGGTGGTGAACACATAGCAGAAGACGAGGTGGCAGAGGAACTGGGACTTCAGCAATCCGGTGAGGTCCATGGTGAGGGGCTGCTTTGGTTGCAGAATAAATAGAGGACCGAAACAGAGTGTGTCCAGAGGGGAAGCCCGTCCAGGATGTTGGGCAGCGTCTAAAATACAAACCAAGACATTTGTCAGAAATACAAGGTTAGCAGGTGCTTCTGTAATCAGAATTAAAAAACAATTTAAGAAGCACTGGAAAGAAAAATACCTTCTTGAGAAGAAACATATTGAACATGAGCCAATTCCTTTTGTTTATTAGAATCTTAGACACACTTTAGCTTCTCTGCACACATGAAAAACCCAATAACTCCATGGCCATCAAGTCCATTTCCATTCAGATAGGGTTTCCAAAGGAGCCCTGATGGCGCAGTGGACCCTAAGTTGGGCTGCTAATCGTAAGGTTAGCAGTTCGAAACCACCAGTTGCTCTTTGGGAGAAAGACAAGGCTTTCTACTCTGAGAGGAACAGCCTCAGAAACCCTGTCCTACCCTGTCGCTGTGAGTTAGCATCAACTTGATGACCGTGAGTGTTTTATTTGTTGCTTTTTTTTGAGAGTTACCAAGACTATCAGGCAACTTCGTCCTTTGCCCAAGGAGAGGTGGGCGGACTTGAACCTCTGACCTTTCAGTCAGCAAGGCAAACACCTAATTCATAGCCTCCTTTTCTAGACACAAGAATCCTTTCAATTTCACATACTATAAGTGAGATCTATACTATCAGCTCACTTTATAGATAAAGGACTAGAAGCGCACATGTGTGTGTGAGTGTGTGTGAGAATTAAGCACATACCCGATAACCTCCCAGGAGCCCTCGGGGTGCAATGGTTAAGGAGTCAGCTACTAACCCAAAGGTTCGATGTTTGAACTCACCAGGAGATCCTCAGGCAAAAGACTTGGGGATCTATTCCTGCAAGGAAACCCTGGGGGTGGGAAGGCTACAGTTTTACTCTAACCCATGGGGTCATGATGAGTCAATTTGAGACTCAACCACACTCGAAGTTCTCAGGTGTGCAAAGTCAGTAACTCAACTCTCAGTGCTCTCGGTCAATCCCAACTCATCGCCAGCCCATAGGGCAGAGTAGACTTGCTTCTGTTGCTTTCCGACGTTGCAATTCTGTGGGAGTAGATAGCATCTTTCTTCTGCAGAGCAGCTGGTGGTTTTGAACTACTGACCTTACAGTTAGCAGCCCAATGCATAACTCACGACACCACAGGGCACCCCTCAAAGATAGTTCTAAAGCCATGTTCCTTTCCTACATTGCTCTGCTGCCTTTCATATTCAATAGCCACACCGGAGTTCAAGTTTATGAATTCTATTTCTCCCAACTCTGCTCCCCTTCCTTCTACTCGGCTTAAACTTTGGTCCATTTGCTAGGTCTCTCCCATACGCTATCCCCCCCTGGGCTAGCTTGAGAGCTTCCCGGGATGACTCAGTCTCTGTGCTGATGCTGGGAGTGGGAGTGGAGGCATGTTGAAGTCTGAACTGCCAGAACCTGTCAACATGGCTTTTATTTGTAAGTCGGGTCTTTCAAGATCAGTTACTCTGAGGTCACCCAACAACAGAGCCTTCCATGAAGTTCATCATCACAAAGAGTGCTCAGAGGAGGCCACGGGACTTCCTCCTGGTGGGCCAGCTAGCTGGTTGACTTGGAAGAGGACGAGATGAGGATGGGGAAACTTCTAGCCACTTATTTTGGACACAGTGTCAGGATAGCCCAATGGGGAGAGAACTTTTTTTTTTATTTAATCATTTTATTGGGGGCTCATACATCGTTTTTTCACAATAGAGAGGAGGACATTATGTTCGGCATGTTGGAAGGTCAGTGAAAAGGAGGGAGGTATTTGAAAAGGTGGATGAACATGGGTATTACAAGAGTGCGCTTGAACCTGTGACCCACCCTCAGGAAGATGGACAAGACTGGGCAATGTTTCTGCCTGTCGCAGTCCAGGCTGCCAGGTGCCCGAACTGACTTGGCGCTTATGCTACTAGAACCGTCACACGTGCTCAGACTGACAGGTATACTGGGTCCCTCGATCACATTTCTAACAGAAAGGAAATGGAACACAATCTAAGGCCTGATTTCTCGGAGGCCTCCCTTCCTCCCTACCAGCATCTGGCACCAGATCCAGACCTGCAGGGTCTGCAAAATCACGACTCTGAGGAGGCGGTGGGACCCTCCCCGACTGGGGGTTTCTGGGTGGTGAAGCCCATGACTCTGTGTCATCTTCTGTCCTGGGAACGGGCTGGTTGGTGGGCTCCTCTGTCGATGCCCCTTGACTTTCAGGAACTGCAAACACTGGACTGATTCACATAGATTGACAAGGTGGCTGCTGCCTTGATTGGATGTTGAATATTCAAACCATTTAATCATTGTGGCTTGATTAGCTGTGACTCAGCTTCAAGAACATAATCTGGCCGAAGGTGCTGGCGTCTGGTGTCTGTGAAACATTGGGATAAATCCTCTGATTTGCCAATTTAATAACAAGTAAAAATAAAGAGAGAAGGAAATCAACTCCTATCTAAAACACAGGGGTTTAAATGCTGATTCGCTAGTTCAATTATGAAGACAGATGAAAAATGGTCATTTTGCCCCCTTGCAAATTCTGAGGACCCCGTGCCCTCAGGGAAGCCTGCAGTAGGACCGCACATGCCGTGAGCCACAGCACGGGGGTGAGGTTTAAGGGGAACCAGACAATCTCAGCTTGGAGTTAGGGGTCCTGGGCTTTCGGAGGGTTATGAAGTGACTTAGATCAGGCACATCTGAATCCTCAAAGTGACACCCTGGGTTCTTCAGCCCTTTGACAAGCCCGACCCAACACAACGCATCGCTTGATCTCTTGCCCTGATGCTTGTGGATCCAAGCACAGTCAAGTCCTGACGAGGTCGATCTTTTCTCAGTGTATGGGTCCACCTGTGAGGATTTCTCTTTCCTGTACATGGCGTTGTAGTGCACAAGGAAGCCTGCAGCCTTGATCTTCACCAGCACCCAACCAAACTCACTGCCATCCGCTGATGCTCCCTCATGGGCCTCTGAAGAAAGCCCCATCTTTCTTCTAAGAAGTGCTTACTGACTGTGTATTCTTTTATCAACATATAATTCATGTACTCTATGATGCAATCATTTAAATATATTAAAGAGTTGTGCAATCATCCCTACAATCAATTTATTTATTTTTTGTTTGTTTTGGGGGGCATCACTGCTTTCTGGTGGTGGGTGTAGGAGGCTCAGCCCCACTGCTGGAATTGAACCTCCATCCCAGTGGGCCGCAGTCACATGCACAACCACTACGCCACCGGGGCTCAGCCCCCCTCCAATCAATTTAATGACATTTCCCCCATTCTGTACATATTATTATTAGCTCATTATCTCCTTCACAGCATTCACAATAACCTTCCAAACACTAAAAGAAACTCACATTCTGACTCATAGCGACCCTAAGTCCCAAGGTAGACCACCCCCAACTTCTTCCTACCCTACTCCCTCGGAACCCTTACTCTAATTGTCTCTCGATGCTCAACGGACTTTGTATTCTTGGTGGATGGGGATAAAATTCCTGCCAAGACCCAGGTTTGAGCCCTGGCCAATGCACCTCAGCTGCAAGAACCACTGTCTGTCAGGGGAGGCTCGTGTGTTGCTGAAACAAACCCCAGAGGGGCTTCTGGATGAAGGAGGGTCAGGAAGAAAGGCCAGATGATCTCCTTCTGACTATCAGCCCACGAAAGCCCGGCAGGCCACCATGCTTCTCTGGGAAATAGTCACTGGGTCCCACATGGGCTCCCTCTTCCAAGTCTCAGCTTCTCAACAAAAGGGGGTAAGAGATTCCCCAGGGGAGCCATGTTTATGAGGTGTTGTTTTAATGCTTGGAACTGAAGCTACTTCCCAGATTTAGACGCAAGAGAAAAAAAATAAACCAGAATAGCCAAGAACTAGCCTGGATTAAAGCAAAATGGGAATTACTGTGAGTTTGTTCAGGAATTGGCTTTGGTTCTGGGCTTACTGACCGGGGAAGAAGCCTAACGAGGTTCTTGAGGGGGATGTGTCTCTTGGGTGGATTTGTGTCTTGTGTGCCTTAAGGTTATTCCAGGTGCAAGTTGGAGGAAGGCAACCTTCCTCTTCTCATGGAGGGGGTAGCTTGGTGTTCTAAGGTGGCACAGTCAACATGCGCAGGGGAGGGATGTAACTTTCACGGACCTCACACATGTGGAGGGGAGAACCACCATCAGCATCGACCCTTGGCTGCTTCCTATGACACAGCACTCAGACTATTTCCGCCCACTCTCCTCCTTTACCCATCCTGACACCAATAGTCTTCCCCCACGGCGTTCTCCACTGGGTCCGTGCGCATCAGAAAGCACAGGCCATGCTCAAGGCTGTGACGTTGGTCAGGGAAGTTAAACAGGTACCATTAAGGATCTGAACTGCTGAGGATAAGGTTCTTTCTCACTCTCTTGTTTCTCTGTCTCAGTCTCATTCTCTCTGAGCCTTAGTCTCTCAGTTGCACAGCCTGTTAGCCTCTGCTTTGCTTGGGCAAGTATTACATTCTTGCTTTCCAATGCTCTAAAGAGCTCTCATGTAGCAGATTTGTCTAATACAATTTGTCTTTTGTTCTCTTCACTGCTGCTTCCATAAGAATTGATTGTGGATTCAAGCAAGACAAAATCCTTGACAACGTCAACCTTTTCTCCATTATCCTGATGTTACATCGATCAGGATAGGCCTTCTTTCTACCCAGTCACAATCCATACTGATGACACACTGATCTTCATCAGCAAGTGCTTTAAACTCTCCCACTTTCAGCAAGTCAGGCTGTATCATCTGCTTGTCTCAGGTTGTTAATAAGCCTTCCTCCAGTCCTGAGGCCACACTCTTCGCCACAGGATCCGGCTTCTCTGCCGATTTGCCCAGCACACAGATTGAAGGAGGGTGTTGAGAAGATACAACACCTTTCCTGATTTGAAGCCAGGCACTGTTTCCTTGCTCTGCTTTGACAGCTGCTTCCTGATCCATGTACAGGTTCCAGGTGACCACAGTGAAATGTACTGGAATTCCTATTCTTTTTTCCCCTTTTCTTTTTAAGCCAATCAAATTCAGAAGTGAGGGGTTGTATATCAACTTTACTGACACTAACATTAATAAGTTCTGATCACCCACTACTGCCAGACCAGCCATGGAATCCCCATTCTTTTCAAGGCTATCCATAGTGTGTTATAATCCACATAGTCGAATGCTTTGGCATAGTCAACAAAACACAAGAAAACATATTTCTGGTATTTTCTGCTTTGAAACAAGGTCCATCTAACATCAACAACGATATCCCTTAAACCAACAAACCAACCAATGATATCCCTTGTTGCACATCCTGTTCTGAATCTGGCCTAAACTGGCAGCTCCCATCAATGCACCGCCGCAATCATATGTAGGTCTGTAGTAAAAGTGATGCGCTTTTACTATGATGTTACTAAAAAGCACAAAAGGATCGTATGTGTGGAATAAGCACAATTCCAAAAATGTGTACAGTAAACAGAGGAAGAAGAGGAAGAGAAGGCAGGAAGAAGAGCAGAAGGAGGAAAAAAGGGGAAGAAAGCTTATCAAAATACGAACAGCCGTTATCTTTGTACACACACAGTTATGCAATGCTGCCTGATGCTCGCGTTTGTGCCCTGCCCAAGATGACCACACACAGCAAGTCACGGCAATCTCTCGACATCTAGTTGGAGAAATTGACAGAGCCGTTGTTTATGGATTGAATGTGTCTCTTATAAAGGTGAAACCCTAAGCTCCCGTACCTGTGAATATTTGAACATAAATCCTTTGGAGGTTTTAACAACTAAGGGAAAGGTGAGATCGCACAGAAGGAAAACCAAACCAAGTTCACTGCCATTGAGGTGATGCCTTCTCACCGCCACCCGACAAGACAGGTAGACCTGTCCCTGTGCGCGTCTGAGACTGTAACTCTTTTCAGCCCATCTTTCTTCTAAGGAGGAGCTGGCGGTTTTGAACTGCTGACCTCCAGATTATCAGCTCAGCTCATAACCACTCTGCCCACAGAGCCCGCACTCCTATGAAGGAGGGCGGGGACATAGCACATGAATGATGTTGTGTTTCCTGTCCTTGTTTGCAATCCCTACAATGTGATATCATTCATCCCACTTTCTGGAGATGGAACGGATGAATTTGTCTCAGAAGGAGAGCAGCCAGGAGTGGGGTGAGATTTCGCATGGCAGCAGAACTCGGTCCCTGAAAGCAGGACATGCTGTCGGGTAAGGCGGAAGAAGGGCAGCAACAAAGAGGAAGATTCTCCGAGAGGTGTTTTGACACAGTGGCTGCAATCAAGGGCTCCAAGGTGATCATGACGGTGAAGATGGCACAAGGCCGGGCAGCGTTTCCTTCTGTGAAGCAGAGTGTAGATGTGCACAGGAACTCACGTGACAGCACCAACTGACAACCCCAAGGCCAAACACAAAGCGATTCGGACCACAAGCTTGGGAATCCGTAGAGTGAGCAAGATTGCCCAGTGCTTTCTCAGGTCTCCCTGTTACTCTGCTACCTCTCTCTCTCTCTCTCTCTCTCTCTCTCTCGTTGAACTCCTCCAGAACCCCTCAGATCCCTACCCACGCAGACTGCTCTTGTGACACCTTGATTCCACTGGCATTCACTCGCCCTTCCCTCAGCCTGAGTGGGTGCAGGGAGGAGTCGGTGGGGTGAGACATGGAGAAGAGGAGAAGAGATTAAGCCAAGTTCCACTCGGACTCCTTCCTGACCTCCCTCCTGAACTTGATCCTTGCGTAGATGCTGCCATTGGGATCGCATATGGTTGCTCATTCTAATATGTGAGCATCACCCCAGTGGAATTATTCCCCTTCTAGAATTGCTTATTGTTTTGATGAAAACACAGGGTGAGTCACAGGGGTGAGTTCATCTACAGACCTGAAGGGTATCCAAGGGTCATAGTCTCTGAGCTTCCCCCTGACTCTATCCAGTCAGTGAGCCTGGTCTTTTACA
>PVJH01017619.1:35387-47438 GCA_004026705.1 Nesogale talazaci | reverse complement strand
CCCACCCCACCCTGCTCTTTGGGTGGCTGACCTGGAAAGGTGTGGCTACCTGCTTGTCCACCAGCCGCACCCAGTGGGCGCGAGGCGACCTGGGCCGTGTCTGCACCCCGTGAGGGTCTTGCACTTCTAGGGCAGTAGTCACGAGCAATTTCACTAAGCCAGGGGCTGTTTGTCTTGGGGGGCGAGGAGTGGGGGTGGGGATGCTTTCTTTTCTCCCCTCTAACCCCGCATCACTGCCTTGGTGGGAGTAGGAAGCCCAGCCTTGCTCCTGGAGAGCTGCTGCTGGATTTGAACCGTCAACCCTGTGGGCTGCAGTCCCGCACTCAACCACTGTGCCCCCTGGGCTCAGCTGGAGGGGGGGGGGAGGGAAGGGGGAAGGGATGCTTTCTTTCCCCATGATCTCGCTTTTCTTCCTCGATGTGGAGGAGTTTCTCAATTCCTTCTTCAAAATGCATAAATATAACATATAGATGCAATTCTTCATTTCAGGGGTCCTCAAACTACGGCCCGCGGGCCACATGCGGCCCACTGAGGACATTTATCTGACCTGTCGGGTGTTTTTGCCGCCACTGCTGTCCTGCTTAGCAGCCGGCTCATCCCAGGCCCACAGTGAATTTGTTCATAGTTGGGGTTTTTTTTTGGTTGTTTTTTTTTTTAACTATAGTCTGACCCTCCAACGGTCTGAGAGACAGTGAACTGGCCTCCTGTTAAAAAGTTTAAGGATCTCTGCTTTATTTGCTGACCTCTTTGAAACTTGGCAAGATTCCTATGGACGATGGCATTGACCATCCTGGGATGTTGCTCAGCACGACAGATTTCTTACCCGCCCTCTCCCTTCCCCCCGGCCAAAGAAAAAAACCCAATTAGAAGATAGCATCTCCCTCTTCCTCTTGAGGAGCGTCGAGGTGGTGCATTTCAGGATTGAGAGACCGGCCAAAACTCCTGTTCTGATTTACCGGGAAACATGGAACAATTTGTCTGGCGGAGGTGTTCCCGAGGCACGCCGAAATGTGGCAGTTCAAATCAAACCTGCAGAGAAACTAGAGGTGAGATTTTGGAGGCAGCCAGAAGGAAGGCGAGGGTAGTTAGGGTCTGGCAGGGTCAGACGGCCGCCATCGGCCTGTGATGGTGGAGCCCTAGGCTGTCTGGCGGCAATCCAGGCTTCCGCTTGGGAGCGAGACTCGTGGACAGCGTGGGATGTGGACACGGCACAGCGTTGCCGAAAAGGACTGGAAGCCCTCGCTGGTCCCAGGCCGTGCCACCGTCTCGATCCATGCCACCCCAACACAGAGCCCACGCGTGTCCGCACAGCTGGGCCGAGAGCAGCATCAGGATACGCAGGTGGAAACGGTCAGGCTTCCCTTTCGTTTGGTTCCACAACCAGTGCCTGTGGGAGCAGCCTGAAGGACTTCAGGGGACACCTCGGGTGGGACAAGTCTGCCACAAAAGACCTCGCTCCAAAGTGTTAAAAAGCACACATGGCGGGCGGCCTGAGCCCCGGTGGCGTGAGGGGTTGAATGCGGGACTGCGGCCCACGGGCTTGGCGGTTCACATCCAGCGGCGGCTCTCAGGAGTCCGCGCTGAGTAGCGCCCACGACCACCAGAGGCAGAGATGCCCACACACACACACACACACACACACAGCGTAGGGGGGGAAGGTGGGGTAGGAAGGGGGAGCCAATCACAAGGATCTCCCTGGGGACGGACTGTAGAAAAGAGGGTGAAGGGAGACATCGGTCAGTGTAAGACATGACAAAATAATAACGGTTTATAAATTATCAAGGGAGAGGGAGGGACGGGAAATGAGGAACTGATACCAAGGGCTCAAGTAGAAAGAAAATGTTTTGAAAATGTCGATGGCAACCTATGTGCTTGACACGCTGGCTGGGCTGTGATAAGAAGGGTCAGAGCCCCCCAATAAAATGATCTTTAAAAAAGAAAGACGGCTCTTTGAAGACTCAGGTGCGTGTGCCCCAAGCCATGGCACTCTGAGGTGCTCTCCCGAGCCTGTGAAGGCGGCAGTGACCAGGGAGAGTCGAAGAAACATCGATGCCATCGGTTGGCAGCATTGGCAAGGGACCATGCTCGTTCCCGGCGGCTGCCGGCAGACCGCCCACTCTGCTCGGTCTCAGAGAAGCGCAGCCAGGAGGCTCTCGAGGAGTGGCGGTCTGGAGGGGGGACACCATTGCCTGGCAAAAGCACCAGGTTTGGTCGAGTAGAGGGTCCAGGGAGAAGTGAGAGACCCTCACAGAAGGGAATGACACAGGGATTACAGTGGGGCAGGTACAGGCACAGTGGTGGGGAAGGTCCAGCTGCGGGCAGCGGTCTCCTGTTGTTTACAAGGGTCGCTGTCCGTGGGAACCGACGCACAACCCAGCAGTCACTCTTTCTGTAGCAGGACGGTTTCTCATTTCCTTCCTCATTCCCTTTTCAACAACGCGGTCCCACGGCCACCCAGGGGACTCTGGCTGGTGCCAGCCCTGGGTGGTGCAGAGTGGAGGGACAACTCCAGGTCGCTAGTCTTTCATGGCCCCGGTGATGGGGAGGCATGAACCCTTTGTGCCACCTCAGGCACATGATTTGAAAACAACCACAAACTCACTGCTGACTCATCGTGAGCTCCAGTGAGTTTCCGAGACGGTAACGGTTTACAGGGGTAGCAATCCCCAGTCTTTCTCCTCCAGAGCTGCAGGTGGCTTTGAACCGATGACCACACGGCTCAGGATCTGACTTTAGAACCACTATACCCTCAGGGCCCCGGCAGGCACCTGGCAGATGGGACAATGCTGGGTTCTGTTGTACATTGGGCCCCTGTGGGTGGAAACCGGTTGGACAGTGCTTACAAGACCTGAGGCTGCTACTGGCCAGCTTGGCTGTTCAAGTCCAGCGGCTTCTCTGCAGGAGAAAAGCGAGGCTGTTGGCTCCCACGATGCCCTTCCGTCTCAGAGACCCTCTGCAGAGCCGCCATGAGACAGCGTCAGTTCAGTGGGCGTGGTTCGGGAGTCCGTCATTCTAAATGCTTTCAATCAGGAACTTCATCTGATACCCATGACAGCCCCAGCAGAAAGACATGAAACTCGATGGACAGATGAGAAAACAGAGACACAGGAAAAACCAAGGGACTGGCTCAGAGGTTTTGTTTGTGGGCACGGTCCAATCAGCTTCCATCCGCAGCACCCCACGGACGGCACAACACCGCCCGGTCCTGCGTCAGCCTCACACGGTCCCTATGGCCCAGCCCATGGGTGCAGCCCCTGCGCCCATCATCTCCTTCAGGCTCCTCCATGTCTCCAAAGACTCTCTATGAGGCACTGTGCCGTTCTCCAAGGGCTGGTCTCTCCTGGTACCAGGCCCGGAGTCTCCAAAACAAAGTGTCCCCATTCTCGCGTCTCAGGAATGTTCTCCTCGCTGTGTTTCCTCTAAGGCAGATGTGTGTGTTTTCTCGGGCAGTCCATGGTGGTTTCAATAGCTTCTATCAGCCCCATCACGCAGGTCCATCCACGGTTCGCCGGCCTTCCTTGTCCGTTGCCAAGGTTGTGCAGGTCACACAGCAAGTGCTGGGTTCACGGTGACCCCTTGTGCTTCCGAGGGGAGCCGCGTGCTCTGTGGGATTTGCAACGACTGGATTTTTTCAGAAGTTGACCCCGTTCTTCCAAAGTGCCTCTGGGTGGGCTTGAAGCGCCAACCCCCTCGGCAACTCACACGTTGACCGCTGGCCCCTTCATGGACACCAGGGTGGCACAGGGAGGAAGAGGCCAGGACCAGGCGGGTCTCCCGGTGCCTAGTGCACATTTCTTTACAAGACATGCCTCTGAGAGGGGAGCGTTGGGCCCTGGCAGTTGCAGAAGGCTGTCGAGTCGGTTCTGATCCTTAGCCCCTCTGTGCATGGCAGCATGACCCCTGCCCCATCCTGCACCACCCCCACTGGGGCCGCTCTCGTGAGCCCCTTCCTGTGGCCAGTGAGGGCTGCCTGCCTCACTGCGGGTCTTCCTTCTCTTCTCTGACCCTCTCTCGCCTTTACCAGGCCTGGCGTCCTTCTCCAGGGACATAAGAATCAATATCCAGCTTGACAAGATGAAGATGAATGCCTGCTGAGGGCCTTCTTAAGGATACCTAACTTCTGCCAATCTTGTGGAGATACAGAGGTGTCCAAGTGTGATTTTAAATTTGAATTTTCCCATTACTGGGTGTGAGCTTCCATCCCATTAGTTTAGGTATGTATTCTTTTCTTTGAAAAATTTTTTTTAATATCTTTAATAGGTCTATTTTCTCTGTGGTGATTTGGGGGACCTTTTCCCAAGTTCTCCTTTGACTCAGACATAATACTGCTCTCCCTATTTTCTTCCTGAAGTCTTTAAAAATTTCCCACTTAGATCAGCGGTTCTCAACCTGTGGGTCTCAGCCCCTTCGGGGGTTGAACGACCCTTTCACGGGGGTCCCCCGAATCATGACAGTCACGATGAAAATAACTTAATGGTTGGGGACGCGCCACAACAGGAGGAACTGTATGAAAGGGTCGCAGTGTGAGGAAGGTTCGGAACCACTGCTCTGGATGGAACTGATTTCTATATTTGGTGTGAGGTAGGGGTAACCAATGGATCCACCGTGGTTCCACGAGGCCCCTCTTTTGCTTGAAACAGTAGCCCAGTGCTTAGCATTCAGATGCTAACAGATAAGCCCCAGGTGAACCCCGCTCGCTCCGTGGAAGAAACAGGAGCCCATCTGTTTCCGTAAGACCCACAGCCTCAGAAATCCTCCCCGGCAGACTCTCCCGCCCCACAGCCTCCTATGAGGATGACAGCACTTGACAGCAGCACGTTTGGGGGGTGATTTTGATGTTCTATTGTGAATCGGGTGAACATTTCCAGAGCAGACCCTCAATTTCCCGCCCAGCTCTTCATGGCCATTTTCATTCCTCTCACTGATGTCTCTCCCCAGAGTGTCGTGCTGCCCTTTGACCCCAGGGACCCAGCGGTGGCCATCAGACCAGTAATCCTGGTCTCTGTCACAGTTTTGAATTGTGTTCCCATTCTCTCTAGGACAGCGGTTCCCAACCTTCCTCATGAGGCCCCCCTTTCACACAGTTCCTCATGCTGTGCAGACCAGCCCCAATCATACAACTATTTTCGTTGCTATTTCATCCCTGTAATGTTGCTACTGTTATGAATCCGACGACCCCTGTGAAAGGGTCGTTCAACCCCCCAAAGAGATCTTGACCCACAGGTTGAGAACCGCTGTTCTAGAACTTTCTAGTGTGGTCACTAAAGCAGTTGGTGGGCATCCCCGGGCACCATCTAGGTCTTCTGGTCTCCAGGTTGAAGAAATAGGTGCTTGCTTGGCTCATGAATCCACTGGACTTATGGTTTGTGTGCATCTTCAATTCCCCCCCTTCTTTTAAGACCCCAATCACCTGATAAATAGGGCGCAGAACATTGTCTTTGTGGCTCTCTTGTGCCAAGCAATCGTGGTGCCCTAAGACCACAGTCCTGAGCCCCGAGTCTGTGACACGTCGCCTTAAAGCGTTTGGTTCTATCTGAAGAAACACTCACAACTCTGGCCCCGGGGGGCCCCTCCCCATTCATGGATATATTTGGGGCCCGTAGCAATATCCATGGTTGGACCTCCGTGTATTTGTGGGTAGAGTGTCCCATTGTCCCTCCTGTGCCCAGGCACGGGCCACCGTTAGTACAGGGCTGTGTACACAACAGTAACTATCCTGTTGCCTTCCGCTCCGGGCCCGTCCCCGCGCCTCCCTGGCCTCCATCACTGCTCGCTGACCTCTCTCGGTGCTTCTAATCTCCCCTTTGCCCGAGTGAGCTCCGGCCTCCCTCCCAGCCAGGCGTTTACGCCCTTCCCCTCACCCCTTGTCACTGCCACTACAATGATTCTGAGTGTGAGACCCTTTGCTTTGGATGAGAACGGGCTCGATGGCTCTTGCCCTCTGGGGGGTTGACGTCTTTCGCTCGGGGCCCCGCTGGACGTGGGGTTGGTTTCCTCTGCCCGGTGAGCCGCAGAGCCACGTCGGGGTTGTGACCGGCTGTGGGTTGTGACCCCGTGTTGGCACTCGGCTGAAAACTTCCGTTCCTTCCCAGGTTTCCTGCCTCTGCCCCTCGCCTCTGGCAGCTACAAGTCCTGACCTCGGAGGGGACCTCACCCTGTCGTTTTAGCATGGGGGGGTAGTCTCCTCCTCCAACACAGGAGGGGTCCTGTGTGCATACACTGGACCATGTGTGTGGCCGTACACACACACACACACACACACACACACACACACACACACACCCCTTTCTCCTGCTTATCATGGCTGCTTCCTGGCTTCCTCTGCCTGGACTCTCAGTGCACGTGGCCTCCCGAGACCACTCAGATAATGAGAGGAAATGCAGTCACCAACTCACTGAGCACAGCGGGGCGGGGGGAGCGCGCGGGGTGGGGGGTGTTTAGGGTTGTAGCTCCCGGCCGCCACTCCTTGACCTGTGCCCTCCTCTCCCTCCAGGAAGCCCTCCGCATTCCCCGCGAGTCCGTGGGCACCTCCTACGATGATTTCTCGTCGCTGGTGGGGCCTGTCTACGGCCCTTCTCGCCCTGCTTTGCTGTCCTGGTGAGTGGTGCCTGGGCCTCCTGATCTGGTGTGTGCCAACCCAGCAGGTGGGGGGTGGCAGGCCCTCAGTGGGCCAGTCGGAGGTTGTCTCAGCTTGGAAGTCATCGAGACTTTGAACCTACAGGCAGTGGGGGCCGGTAGCTGGGCAGTGCGGCGGCCAGTCCCCATGGCACTGGGCAACACGGGGAGGGTGTGGCCCAGACACCAGGATGGACAGGCGCAGCTTCATGGCATGTGGATGGGGCAGGTGGAGGTGGGAGGGTGTGCACAATAGGGCCTCAGGAGATGAAGGGACATTGGGGTTCAGGGAGAGGTGCAGACAGAGTCCTTATCTGGCCTTCAAAAGTGGCCAGGGGCCCGTGGGGGCAGCAGAGGCACGGCCCTGCTGGCTTTGGAAAAGAAAAGTGAAACCCCATCCCAGAGGGACCGGGGGCCTGACAGCCTCGTGGGGTGGCAGGGCCTGAGCAGGGGGCCGCCTTGGGCTTTCTTCTTGGGCCCTGACCCTGGAGCAGACTGCCTACTGAGGGCGGCTCCACTGGGCAGGACAGGAGGGACGCCTGTGCCCGGTGGCCGCTGACCAGGGTTTCTGGTCTCTCAGGGTCCAGTGAGGACGCCTTCAAAGTGCACATGTGGCCAGAGCAGCTGGTGGTGGAGCCCCAGGGGTCCCTGGAGGTCAACTGTAGCACCAACTGCGTGCAGCCGGACACGGGTGGTCTGGAGACGCCCCTGACCAAGACCCGGCTGGCCTACCAGCCACAGTGGCAGCTGTTTTCCGTCTCCAACATCTCCGAGGACACAGTCCTCTACTGCTACTTCACCTGCGCCGGGAAGCAGCTGTCCCGGGAGGCCAACGTCAGCGTGTACCGTGAGTGCCTCCTCCTTCCGGGACCCCTTCGTGTCTGTGGGATGGAAGCCAAGCTGCCCTCCGGCTCGGCCCCCAGACACGCGCCTCCTGGGGCCTTGGCCTCCCCGAGCTCCCAGGGCCACGTGCAGTCGGATGGTCAGTCTGCCCGCGTCCTCAGAGGCCGGCCAGGCTCCCGTCGGACAGGCACTCATTCAAAGGTGGCCCTCTAATTGAGATGTACGTCATTCTGCAGCGCAGAGTGCGTGGTCTCCTTCCAGCTCAGTCCTGGCTCCTCACCAGAGCAGTGGGGCGTCCTCAAGGGACCTCGGCCAATCCTCCAGCGGCCACTTCGTCCCAGTGCAGACAAGGGTCTCAGCCAGCATTTGACCCTCCCCTGTGGACCCTTGGGGCGTGAGTGACAGAGAGACACACACAGCTGCCCACCCATCTTGGTCAGGTGCTGTCGTCACAGCGACCCAGTGTCCAAGAGAACGAAAGGCTCCCCAGGCCTGAGCCGCCCTGACAGTTTTGCGTCTGTGCCAATCCGTCTCCGCTGCCCACTACTTTACCCACCCAGCATGATGCCCTCCTCCGGGGACTGGGCTCTGCTGGCCAGGTGCCCATGCCACGTGAGAAGACATGGCCCCATCCTTGTCTCTCAGAAGCATCCTGGCTGGCCTTCTTCCAGGACAGATGCTTCTCCTTTCAGGGTTCTTCACGGCACCGTCATTCAACCCCTCGATCCCCCTTGAGCCTTCTTTAGTCGAGGGCCAGCGTCCGCAGGCACATGCGGGCATTGAAAATGCCATGGCTCGGGCCAGGCGCATCTCGGTCCTCAAAGCAGCAGCCTTTAAAGCTGCCGACCCATTAAGAGGGCCTTGTGCCCATGAGCCCCGGTCATTCTCCAAATGGATTGGAAGTCTCTATTTCAGCCTCGGGGAGCTCGCTCCTCCCTCCAATCTCAGACCAGATAAAGAGCAAGATGCCCAAAATCCTCCTTAGCATTCTGGGCTGGGGCCAGGGAAGGCTAGGGGCAGAGTCTTGAGTTCAAAGGGGAGTCATGGTGGTCATGGGAGGCCTACGGGCGGTCTGAGGCCAGGCCCTGGCCCAAAGTAAGGAACACTACCCCTTGCCTATTAAGCTCTTTCCTGGCCAGTCTTTCTCAATAAAAGGGCCTGGCTGCTGCCATTGTTCAACATTGCTGTTTCATCTCCGGAGGGACAGGGGAGAGAGCGCGAGCCCAGGGTCTTATCGTCCCAGACACGGTTCCATCTTTGTGGCAGCTCCCTGAGCGACTCCGTTTTCCTCCATCCCTGAGATCACCTTGTCAGAAAAGTCACCACCCAGGCTCTCTTCGACGTCGACGACTTTGGGCTTCCTTTCTCTACAGGCCCGAGTCCAGCTGGGGATGGGGGTGGGGGCTCAGAGAACAACCAGGGTGGCAGGGAGGACCCTGGCCTGGCAGGACTGCGGGAGAGGGCCCTGATCCTGACCAGCCCTCCGTCCTTGCTCCCCCGCAGGCCCCCCGAAACTGGTGGTGCTCAAGCTACAGCCCACCTTGGTAGCCACGGGCCAGCCTTTCACCCTGGAGTGCCGAGTGCCCGCCGTGGCACCCCTCGAGCGCCTCACCCTCACCCTGCTCCGCGGCAGGGAGCCGCTGCACAACCAGACCTTCAGCAGGGCGGCGTCGGTCCCCCAAGAGGCCATAGCAGCCTTGAACGTCACGGCGGCCAGGGAGGACAGCCATCACAACTTCTCCTGCCAGGCCGAGCTGGATCTGCGTCCTCATGGCGGGGTCCTCTTCCGCAGCTTCTCGGAGCCCCAGGTGCTGCAAGTCTACGGTGAGTGGGAGCGTAGGGGCCCTTCAGGGGACACTCCCTGAGCCCTGCACCCTGCTGGCTGAGGAGGCGCAAATAGACCCTCTGTAACTTGGTTTCACATCCCCAGCCCAGCTCCCCATATGCTGAAGGCCCTTGGAGAAGCCAGTACAGGTAGACAAGTTGACCATGACTGACCTGGATGACCTTGACCCAGAGTCCCTGGGTGGTATGAAGAGTTAAGATGCTCAAGCCTATTAATGACACCCCCAGGGAAGCCTTCAAAACCCTATGACCCACAGTCCTTCTCTGACACACCTGGGATGGGCATGAGCAGGGTCCACTCAGTGACAACCATCAAATAGACTTTGACCACGTCACGCTCCTCTTTCTAGCCTTGATGATGAGAGCTTGGCCTGACCCTTCTCCTCCCTGCTGTCCCCCCTGTGACTCCAGCTGGCCTGTCTTTGCAGGACTTGGCATGAAACTCCCTTAGGTCTATCTGAGAGGACCCAGCCTGGCTGTGGTGTCCCACTCCCCATGCTATCCCAGGGTGGGAGGCAGGTGACCCACAGAGGCCTGGCCCACTCTGGAGGACACTGGTGGGGGGGGGGGGATTTGACATGCCCATGCCCACTTATTCCCCGCACAGAGTGGATCGGGGGGGGGGGGGGGCACAGGTGGGACTCGGGGAGCTGAGGCCTCTGAGACCACTGCCTCGTCCGTCCCCAGAGCCCCTGCAGGACAACCAGATGGTCGTCATCATTGCCGTCATGTCAGTGCTGCTGTTCCTGTTTGTGATGTCTGTTCTGATGTGCTTCTTCTTCGGCCAGCACTGGCGTCAGAGGAGGACGGGCGCCTACCGAGTCCGAGCGGCCTGGCGGAGGCTGCCCAGGGCCTACCGGGCACAGCAGGCATGAGTAGCGGGCCCCAGCTCCCTCTGGACCTCAGGGTTCTCAGCCCCAGCTGAAGAACTGTGTGACAAGCGGCAGAGGACTTGGGGATGCGTCCTTCCTAGCCCGAATACAAACATCTGGACTCAGTCTCGTGCCCTCAGTGTCTCCTAGGCTGGCACCCAGTGCCCTCAGATGTGGCCTCCTCTCCCTCAGCCTCCCTTCTGCCACTGCTTCACAGCCCCTTCTAGGTCCCCCGGCCAGCCCAGACCCTGCAGCCCTCGCACCCAGCCCAGAGGACTCCCTCCTGAGGGGCTGGGCTGGGGGGGTGGGGGGGGCGGAGAGGCACCCTGACCCCATGGGGCAGGGAGGGTGCTCGGTCCCCAGGGTCCTCCAGGGCCCAGACACTCTTGACGGAGCAGGACAGAGCTCTGATCTCCCCCTTCGCCCTGCAGAGCCAGCTTCCTGGGGTGAGGGTGGGGCCCCCTCTCCACCCGGAGAGCTGTGGATAACAGACCACTCTCTTTACAGCGCGTCATTCATTACTCAGCCACCAGAAAGCCCAGCCTGTCAGCCCAGAGAGGGGGTGAGGGTGGGGCTGGCAGGAAGCAGTGAGGCGGATCTGGGCCTGCAAGTAGCTCCCGGCCCTGGGTGGTGCTCTGACCCTACAGGCAAGGCCAGTCTGCTGGGGGAGCGGGGGAGACAGGGAGGTACAGTGCACTGGGAAGAGAGGGCCAGTGGGGTCTGGGCACCGATGCATGACAGGCATGGAGCAAAGACTGCAGGCCCAGCTGAGAGAGCCGGCATCCGTCCTCCCCCTGACAGGGGACTGGCCTGAGCGCAGGGCTGTGTCCATGCTCACGACAGGCTCTCGGCGTCATAGTAATCTGGGGGAGACACAGCACACTCATCTTTCCCCCTCCTGCCTCAATGGATCCCCAGTGAGGTAGGAGCCCCACCCCAGGGCATGTGGGACTCCTTTCTGACCATATGATCCTCCCCTGCAGTGCAGTCCTCCCCACCCCCCCCTCCAACACACACATACTTGGGCCCATACCTGAAGCCGGGGGCACATCTACACCCACAGTCCCTGTAGCACTGGGGGGTGGGGGTGGAGGCACTGCTCTCCTGCAATGAGGAAGAAGAAAGACCCCATCAGAGGTGGCCTTGGGGGGTTGTCCCCAGTAGTTCCCCTACACTAGCCCAGAGCAGACCCCCATCCCCCCTTCCCAGTCCCACTTACACCTCCCTTCTCCCCTGGGTAGGAGCTCGGTGCCGCATCCCGGGAGCGGCCTGCAGCAGGGGCAGAGGCAGGAGAGGGATGGGCCAGGGCAGCAGAGGGCCTAGGGGGGCAGGTGCACAAGGCAGGTAGTGGTGGTGGACCACCAGAGGGCCGTCCCCCTGGACTCCCTGGTCTTCGTCGTCATCCTCCTCCTCCATGTAGTCCTCCAGGAAGGCCTAGACAGGATGGGAGAGGGGTGACAGCCTGTACTCCGGGGAACAAGATGCCGTGTGGAGATGTAGTCCTTGTTTTATAGGTGGGGAAACTGAGGCCCACGGGGCTTGGGCTGGGTGTCAGGAGTCAAGCAGACACTGGGTGCCCCAGTGCTGGGCTGACATAGGGCCTGGGCACACACGGATGCCCAGCTCTGCCAGAGGGGTGGGAGGGGCCTCCCCTCCCCACTGCCACTCAGCCCTTGCTTCCTGGAGGGTGGGGCAACCTCAACTGACCCCCATGTGGCCCTGGCTCTCAGCGCCCCACCTGCGGGCAGGTGGCCGCGGGCTCCCAGCACAGTGCCCCAGACGCCAGGCGACTGAGCAGCACTTGGTGCATTTGCGCGTTCTGTAGCAGCAGCAGCTCCAGCAGGTCTGCGGGCGGGGCGGGGGCGGGGGGGGGGGG
>PVJH01017619.1:0-35287 GCA_004026705.1 Nesogale talazaci | reverse complement strand
CTGCCAGAGGGGTGGGAGGGGCCTCCCCTCCCCTCTGCCACTCAGCCCTTGCTTCCTGGAGGGTGGGGCAACCTCAACTGACCCCCATGTGGCCCTGGCTCTCAGAGCCCCACCTGAGGGCAGGTGGCCGCGGGCTCCGAGCTCAGTGCCCCAGACGCCAGGCGACTGAGCAGCACTTGGTGCATTTGCGCGTTCTGTAGCAGCAGCAGCTCCAGCAGGTCTGCGGGCGGGGCGGGGGCGGGGGGGGGGGGGGCAAGTCCATGTCCAGCTCTGGCAGGGCACCCCCCCCGCCCGGCCCCCCGGGCTCTGTCCAGCACTCGGGCCCGGGTCTCACCTTCCTTCACGCGGCCCGGCTGCGGGGGTGCAGGCGGGACGCCCCACGGGAGGGGCTGCAGGACGGCCACCCAGGGCTGGAGGAGGGGGAGACAATCCAGGAGGGAATGGGGTAGGGGGACTTCTCGAGTGGTGGGGTTGCACCCCTAACCCTGCGGGGACCACGCGCCCCCCTCCCACTCAAGACCCTTCCCCTCGGGCAGGGGTCGACCCCCGCCCTCACCGTCGGGGCCGCGCTCTGGGAGTCCGGGAGCGCCCAACTCGAGCTCGCACCCGTGGCCATCGCACTGCCGTTCCCATGGCGACGCGAGGGACGCCCCAAGCGCAGGCTCCTGGCAGCACGTGCAGGCTCCGCCCCGGCTTCCCTCTGCCCTCCCTCCGCCCTCCCCTCTCGGACTCTGGGTCTTGGAGTCCCTAAGCTACCTGCCTCACGGGAGGGGGTCCAAGTCCCACCCTGGCTCCCCCGTGCACCCGCCCCCTTGCAGCCCCTGTACTGGGGGCGGGCACAGGAGGCGTGGGTTGGGGAAACAGAGCCCCAACTGGGAACTTGGTGGGTGCGTCCCGGAGCTTCTTTGACTGAGATATGGAGTTAAGCAGGGATAGACAGTTTTGTAGCGCCAAATGCGTCTAAGAAAGAGGTTTATATACAAGTGCAATTGAACACTGAGAAAACATCCCAGCCCAGTCCAGTCCAAGGTCCTAAGTCCGATATTAGCCCATATGTCTGATACCAATCTATAAGTTCTCTTCAGACTCACAAAGCACATGCAATGACACCAGGACAGTCACAGGCCAGTGAGTGCCGTGTCTTGTGTGTCCAGTGGCGGTAGAAGCATCTCAGCGCTGGCAGGGTCTCCCGGTGGCTCCTCCAGTTTCTAGGGCTCGGGGGTCTTTCAGCACGCTGCCACATGAGTCTTGTCAGTGTAGCGTCTCCAAGGAAGTGAACTGAGAGGAAGTGTCTCTGCCTCCCAGACGGACTTAGCACATTTCCCAGAATTCTCAGGAGAAGGCCATGCCATAAACAGAGGTCTCATTGGCTATCCCCAGATTGATGGGCTAGACTCCATCCCTACAGTCTTCATCCTCAAACTGACACCAGATTAGATCTCTGCCACACAGGCAAATGTCTTTCAGGGGACCTAACCTTAAGGTCAGTGGTTCAAAACTACCACCCTCCCCTGGAGAAAGATGGGGCCCTCTACTGCCCTGAAGACCTCTCCTGGAGCCCCACAGCGGCAGCTCTCCCCGGCCCCATGGGGCCACTATGCATTGGCTTGGACTCCCTGGCAGCGAGTTTGGTTTGGTTTTAGATGGTTCTTCTAACAGGAAACCTCACAGGGTCTTTTCTGCTAAGAGCAAGCAAAGGCTGTGAACTGCCCTAAGCGAGATCCCGTTCGAAGGTCCTGGATCGAGTGGGAGAGGAACGTGAAACAGAACTCAAGATCATAAAGTAAAAAAAAAAGACAAGAAAAAGGCCTGACTCACAGTGGAATCCGTGAGACAATGGCCCGCAGTCACCCTCCCAGTCTGGAAATGAGCTCAGCCCCAGACTGAATGGTGCAGCCAAAGAATAGCCATGTCTTTAAGGGGCACAATAACCACGGGGTGTTATGCGCAGCTGCTGTGTAACCAGCCCTCTGAGCTCAAAGGGGCACCACGGTTGAACCAAGGACCAGGTTCGGTTCTGCAGGCTTAGGAAAGGGGGCACCATGGAAACCGGAAAACCCCCACCGGAGTGGGGTAGTGATGATAGGCGGCGAGGCGAGACAGCATGTACGAGGATGGAAAATTGACGATCTGCTCTGCGAACATTCACCCAACTCACAACAAGAAGTTTAATTAAAAAAAAGTGGGGGGAGGCTGAGTCCTGGCGGCGCAGTGGTTGTGTGCGGGACTGCGGCCCACAGAGTTGACGGTTCAAATCCAGCAGCAGCTCTCCAGGAGCAAGGCTGGGCTTCCTAATCCCACCAGAGGGCAGTGAAGTGAAGAGAAAAAAAAAGGAACAGAAGAACAGGTGAGGGGGAGATCTATTTCAGCAGCTGGGACTCTGAAGATAGGTCTTGGGCGGCAGTCAAGGAAAATGCAGACAGGAAGCTGGGATTACCACCCTGAGCTGCCCTTCCTCCGCAGCCATGTCTGTTCGCACCTCCTCCCGGCAGCCCTGGTCTGTAGACCCAGAGAGACCATTCCTGCTTCCCCCTGTAGGCCTTCATCCCGTCGCAGAGGAGGACGCCCGAATGGCCGGTGTGTTAACTGTTCTCACGCTTCTTAAACGGAGCCCTGGACACTGCGCACACAGGCTGCAGGTAAATCGGAGGAAGAGAGACAGACATGCTTCCCCTTGTAACCCAAGTTGTTGAACTGAGTGAGGAAAATCCCTGTTCTCAATGCAGTTAGCCTAAGGTACTCGTTGCAGCCCCTGTGAGACTTTCCCAGCTTGCTACCATGCTCAGAAGCAAGCAGGTTGTGATAGGTAGGGCAGGGAAAGGGCATCCGTTAGAGGTCAAAGTCGATGATGGCACCCTGCGCATGCTTGGAGATCCAGGTTTCCAGCCAGCAATGCTACGATTGCATTGGTTCACCTGGGCCAGGTGAACGCAATTCAGCCAATGGGGTCGACCAGCGTGGTAAACCACACCTCCCTGTGGGAGAATTAAACCTGCTAAATTGGTAGCTTTTGCCCAGCGGCTGTCTTACAATGGAAGACGCCAAATTGTGGCCCAGAGTCGACCGCATTTCTCTGTTAAGCAGTTTCCCGGCTGGCGGACTGGGGTGAGGGATTTCCTGGTTGCCAATGTACACCTAAAACTTCTTTAATTTTCATAAAACTTGTCCGGATCACGAACCAGGTTTCGGCTTAAATTCTTTTTCACGCAGAGCCAAGGACCAAGGCACTTTACTTTCTTTTTTTTTTTTTTCTTTCTTGGCATCACTGCCCTGGTGGGAGTAGGAGGCCCAGCCTTGCTCCTGGAGAGCTGCTGTTGGATTTGAACCGTCAACCCTTTGGGCCACAGTCCCACACACAATCACCGTGCCACCAGGGCTCAGCCGGCACTTTTCTAATTCTCAAGATATCTAACAGTTGGTTGTGGATGTCCCTTAGCAGAATCAGAGAGCTCTGACTGGGCCTTCTCTTACATACCTGTTAGTGAGGAAAACGCTAGGTCTTGCTATCTGGTTAGTGAACAGAGACATCCTGAGACTGGTTTAAGATGGAAAGAAGCGTATTGTTCTGTTTGCTTGCTCATGACCCACAATTCTTTCTCACGGTTACCTTGAGGCCGGCGTTAATGGGCAACGTCTATACAGGACTTCCCAAAGTGCAAGTTCCAAAGGAAACGGTCTATGTTTTCTCATCTCAAACAGGACCCAGGGAGACAGCCACCATTGCCGATGGTCTCTTCACAGATACTTTCTATTTCTTCCTCCGTAACATGGAGTTAGTGAACGGACTTAACTACTCCGGGATAGGAACCCTGATTAGTGGTGACAATCTCCACCTTCCTTCCAGGGTAAAAAGATGAAGCCAAGCATCCTGATCCCCTTCAATAAGCCTGACACCCCGCTCTGTCGTGGAAGAAGTATGGCCAGATGATGCCTTAGAAGCAAGGATGGAGGGCCTTCATCTCACGTAGTAGAAGGGACCAGTCCCTGGAGAAGGAAGTCATCCTGGGTAAAATGGAGGGCCGTGGACAAAGAGGAAGATGTTCAGGGAGATGCATCGATGACGGGGTTGTAGGAATGGGGTTGTGAGGATGACGGAGCGGGGCTGACAGTCTTTCCCTTCTGTGGTGCACAGAGTCGCTATGACGGATTGGACGGCCCGTGACAATAAAGATGCAGGGGGCCCTTCTGCACCCTGGAGACACAGAGTGGCACCCGGAGGGTCTCCGCGCTGCTCCATCGGTCTTGGGAAGTGAGGCGGATTCCCTGAGAAAGGATGATTGAAATGCGAGGCTGCCACCACCGCAGGATGGAGAGGCAGCTCCGGGCCGGGGCAGCGCCTGGGAGGGGTCCAGGTGGCTGTGACCAAGGAGTCAATGGCAGTGGGGTTTTGTGTGTTTTTGGGTCCCTTCCCCAGTGCTTTCTGGGGAATCGGGGGATGCCCAGGTTCCTTTTAGACACGATCCTCTCGCTGTCCCCAAGTTTATTAGCTCAGGATCCCTTTGTTCGCGCTCTGTCTTCACGTTCCCCCGCGGCCGCACATCTGCCCCCCTGTCTCGTCCTCTCTCCGGCTCTTAGATCAGGGATTCCCTCTTCCCTCGGTCTCCCAATCGCCCGTCCCTCTGCCCCCTTCACGCTGATTCCACTCTAAACACCGGCAGGTCGTTCTCGCCCATAAGACCTGGCCCTCGAAGCGCACGCTCTGGGCCCGCTCTCCTCTCCTTCCAGTCCTAACGGAACGCGGGTCTGGGGAGACGAGGTCCAGCTTCCAGCTTCTGGAGCTCACGTTGTGTTCCTTGTCAAAGGAAGACGGAAGCACGGGCCGTGTGGGAAAAAAGGAGCAGCTGGACACGTCGCTTCCTGAGCGAGACTGCTTCTAGACCATCTACCATCAGTTCAGCCCCGCGGAGGAGCTGTCTTTCCGGCCTCTTCCCCCGCCTGCTTTCTTGGGAAGACTGCACGCACACACTCCACCTATTTCCTTCTCGTCTTCCCCCCCACGAGCACTCTTGCTGCATTGTTGGGTGGTGTGGTTTTTTTTTTAACGTCCCAAGACAAAATGTACCACAGCATCCTCCCCGTTACCTTGGTAAAGCTATTTCTGGGAATAAGCTAAACATTAAAAAAAAAAAAAGCAGACTCCAATGTTTATCACAGTGTTATTTTTAAGAGTTGAATGTTGAAATGACCCAATGTCCGGTCACAGGAGCGTGGCTGGATAAGAGGTGGCTGTCCACTCTAAGGGGCAGTCACCTACCTCCAGGGATCCAAGGGCGTGGGGGCCCTGGGGGAATGAGCTCCCTCCCCCCTCCTCAGATGGGAACGAGAAGAAAACCCCTTCCTAAGAATTCAATGCGTCACGAGAAGACGGTGCAGGTTCTTTTCAGACACACACAGGCACGGTGAGCTCATGTATCTTTTTTTTTTTTTTCCCTCCGCATCACGGCCCTGGGGGGAGTAGGAGGCCCAGCCTGGCTCCTGGAGAGCTGCTGCTGGATTTGAACCGCCAACCCTGTGGGCTGCAGTCCCACACAACCACCGCGCCACCGGGGCTCAGCTGAGCTCACTTATCTTTAGGCTCGTTCCATGGTCGACGCCTCGGTCGATGAAGTTCGTCCTCTGTATCGGTGGTCAATCTGGGGCCTTACGCGCTTGCACGTCGCCATTCGAGAGCGACAGCTCGTGGTCTCTAGTCCTCACGGGCAAAGGAGAAGCCCAGGTCTCAGAGAAGAAAGGAGTCTGCAAGAGACCCCCAAAACGGAAGAACGAGGTCAGGTCGCGCCTGTCAGGGCTACAGAGGATGGACTCTGACACAACAAGAGGACAATGTGGCGCAGAACTCTAGTGTTGTAGATGTCCAGACGAAACCGGACCAGTTGAGACCGATCGCCTTGGGATCGTAACCTTGGCCCAAAACACCCTCCCCCCCCTCCATGCCCCCAGGCCACCTACTAGCCAAGCTACAGACCTAGGGACAAATCCAGGGTCTCGCCTGTATTGAGGGGGTGCCCGCGGCACGGTGCTGGTGGCGGGGTCGGCTGTGGAACGTCTGCAGCTGCTCAGCAGGAAGGAAAAAGATGAGACTCGATGCTCCCAGAAAGAGTCCAAAGGAGCAGCCGTCTGCTGCCCCACGGGGCCACCGCTTGGACTGAACTCGATGCCAGCGGGTGGGAGGTCCTTGGGCCTGTGAGGCTCACCGGCTCCCCTAAACACCATCCAGAGAAGACCCCACGTGACTCCACTCCGAGGGAACCAGCAGAAAGCAACGGAGGAGGACAATCAGGCGCTGTGGAAAACGCACGGCTATCCTGGCACCATTCCTACCGGAAGGGTCGAGTGAGAACATGATTTGCCGTGTAAAACTCTCACCGAAAACACAATAAAAAAAAAAAAAAGATTCTTTTAAAGTGTCCTTACAGGACAATTGTCGGTGTTTCTTTTCTGCTTCTTTGGGAAAGTTCAGGAAACACCATTCAGAGAGAGGCAATTGGCTGAGCCCCGGTGGCGTCGTGGTTGTGTGAGGGACGGCGGCCCACTGGGATGGAGGTTTAAATCCAGCAGCACTCTCCAGGAGCAAGGCTGGGCCTCCTACTCCCACCACCAGGGGACAGTGATGCCACCCCACCCCCCCAAAAAAAAAAAACCAGAGACAATCGTGAGAGGTTGAGACAAAGCCACAGACAGGAGATAGAACTTACTTAGGGATGAAAGGTAAATATAGACTTTACTGGTGGTAGGGAAGGACTTTGGGGAAGGGAAGGGACAGCAGAGAAAGGGACAGGAGAATTTTAAGCAAGAAACTGTAAAAAAAAGGAGAGCTTATGTGACCTGGGAGGGATGCATCTGTTCCCTTGGGGTTATGGTGGGGAGGGGGAAGTCTTATTTAACATACAGGCATCTGTTTTCCCACCAGCCCCACCCCAATTCCATCCTGACACCTTTTGTGCAAATCAGAAAGCTAGCCCTTTCCTCCTGACATTTCACCAGAGCTGCCGGAGCTCATCCACCTCGTGACACCAATCGGTGACCCTCTCAGTGGGTTGGGTGTGCAGACTGGTGCAGGGCCTAATCCACACAGCCGAGCAAGGCAGCCATGGCCCCAGGAGAGGGGCAGAGCGCTCCAGGGGACGATGCCTGGTTCCCACCCGGGAGAGGAAGCAGCATCCTGGGGAGAAGCCAGGAATTGGGAGTGTCCGACAGTGGCCAGCCATGCAAGCTGGAGCCACAGCAGGGCCAGAGCTATGCTAGAGTCTTTGAGGGGTGTTTTTGGAGAGACAGCGGCGGCAGAACACACGGGGGAGCGTCACGTTCCCTCTGCAAGCAGGCAGCAGGCCCTTGTACAGCAGGGGCGGCAGGCAGGCACCCAGTCAGACCACACGGACAATGTCCGGATGTCCGGGGAGCTAAGCAGGATACGTGGGGAGAGCACCAGCACTGGCCTCTAGGTTTAGGAAACACACCTTTGAGGTCACTGTCAGGCGGGGATCCAGGTGCAGCAGGAGCTTTCGGCCCATGGGGGAGGGGCTCTGAGGTCTGAAGCTGCGTCCACATTCTGGGACTGAGACATCAGAGGACCCCCACCCGGGCCCAGGGTGGCCCCAGCTTCATGGACTTCTCAAAAGCAGCTGTGGAGGTGCCATTGCTCAGAGCAGCTGGGATAGCTGGCAGGCAGCTTCTGGAAGAACAGGAGTGGCAGTGGGGAGGGGCAACGAGGTGAGGTGTGGGGAAGGCCCTCCCGACCTACACAGATGTTGTCTTGTCGTTCTTGTTTTCTGGAGCTGCTCACCTTCCCTGAAGTCAGCAGTTCGAGGCCGCCGGATGCTGTGCGGGAGAAGGGGGCCTTCTCCTCCCTCTGGTACAGAGTTACAGACCCGACCCACCCTGCCCAGTGGGCCTCCACCTGTCAGAATGGACCCGTGGTGGATTGGAGTTCCCTTTGGGACTCTCGGGTGCAGTGCACAATGGCACCACGAGAGGTCACCCGGCCCCCAGTCCCGGGGAGATCTCTGGACTCACCGGGCCTCCAAGCCCCACTCCCTGCGAGGTTGTCACCACTATCCAGGCCTTCTGCCTCAGAGCAGCTGGTGGTTTTGAACTGCCCCCCATGCGCTGCACCCCCAAGGCTCCATTAGTGGACACCAGGGCACTCAAACCAGCCACGCCCCATTCCTCACCCCACCCCAGAACCTCCTTCTCTGAATCTGAGCACGGACAGCTGGCAGGGTCCAGGGGGTTGGAAAAATGAACCCTGCCGTGAAGTCCAGCTGGGCCCTGGGTGTGCAAGTGTGTGACGGACTCATGTGCTGTGTGTCAGGGCCATGTGTGTTAGGCATGTGTGTAGTGTGGAATGGTGTGTGCACGCACATGTGCATCTCGACAGGCACCTGCTGGGTACAAATCCAGTGACAGGGGTGTGCTTGTGTGAGCACAGAGGACTGGTGTGCGTGTGTGTGTGTGTGTGTGTGTGTGTGTAAGGAACGTGCAGGGATAGACAGGGCCGGATGGCCGGGGGTCTGGGTAGGAAGAAAACTATTCAAACACCCGTCCATCACTGAGAAGAAAGGGAATCATAAAGAGTGTGTACATGTGGCGCCCGTTGGGGTGTGAATGGGTGTGATTGTATACAGGGCAATGTACGCGCATGGGTCGGGGTGTGTGTGTGTGTGTGTGTGTGTGTGTGCGCGCGCACGCGTGCTTGCTTGCAAAACACCCCTGGTGAGAAGGAGCCTGTGTCAGTTTAGACAGAGAGGCGGGGGAGGTTGGAGGGGTGGCTGGGAACGGCCAGTCAGTGTGCCCCTGTGAGTGTGCTCGCAAACGTGCCCGCATGTGTGCCTGTGAGTGGCGAGCGGGCGTGCCGCGGGGCGATGAGGCCCGAGCGCCCTCCGGGGAGGGCCGGCTGAGGCTCCCACCTGAAGGTTGGCCCCGTCCTCCGGTTTCACTCATGACCCTGTGACATCAGCAGCAGCAGCTGTCCCGCCGGCCCGGCCCCCCCGGCCAAGTCCCCCAGAGCTCCAGCCGGAGCCCGAGGTGGGCACGACGCTGGGGGCTTGACAGCAGTCGCCCTCCTCCCGCCGAACAGTGAGTACTGCGCCCCCCGCCCCCACCCCACCCCGACCGCAGGGAGCCGGGCCCCAGTCCCGGCCTGGAGCTCCACTCCCAGGGAGTCACCTCTGCTCTGGGCAAGACTGCCCTTCTGCTCGCCGGGCTCCGCTACTGGTGCCAAGGGCCCTGCTTGGCCTGCTTGTTCCTGACCCCGTTGAATCGCCTCCTCATGCCCCGACCCACCTACCCTGTCCCCACACTTGTCTCTCTGAGTCCTGTCATCTGCCCTCTCTGCCCTGCCTGGCGTCTGTCTGTCCGCCAGTCTCTGCCCTCCCCCTCCTCACAAAGGACCACTTGGCTAAGCCTTGACTCCAGACAGGCAGGGGTCTGGGGGGACCCAAGGGACAGGCACGGGCTGCAGTTTCTTCAGGGCCGGGGAGTGCAGAAGCCAGAACTACAGGAGCAGAGCTGAGCACGGCTTGCCGGCAAGGGCTGGGGCAGGGGGTGGGGGAGGAGAGTGGCGGAGGCAGGGCTGGCGTGGCGGCTCCTTTGCTCTGGGGGAACAGGAATCTGAGAGATGCCAGGGGAGGACACAGCACCGCCTGCGCCCAGCTCTGCCCGCTGGCCCTGCCCCTCCCCTCACTCCACTGTTGTCCTAGAGAAGCTGGGCTGGGGGTGGGCACTGAACCCTGGGAAAGAGAGGGGCCAGGGCAGTGGCCTCACTTAGCCTGTAGGGCAGGGGGTGCGGAGGAGGGGGGGGAAGGCACCAAGTTGTTGGAAGAAGAATCACTGAGTCCCAAGGGCACTCTGGGGGGGACGCAGGACAGGGACAGATTGTAGCCCCTTCCCAAGGGCAGAGGGGACAAGGTGGGCTGGTCTGAACAGAGTTGGGGGGCAGTCTTGGAGGGGTGGGCATGAGTGGTGTTCTTACTAGGGGACCCGTCCCAAAGATGAGGAAGTCCAGTCTGGGAAGCCTCAGTGCTGGGGGCTTTCAGACAACGAGCTCTTGTTTTTGTTTTGTTTTGTTTTGTTTTGGGGGCAGGGCATCACCGCCCTCTGGTGGTGGGAGTAGGAGGCCCAGCCTTTGCTCCTGTGGAGCCGCTGCTGGAATTGAACCTCCATCCCAGTGGGCCGCAGTTCCATGCACAACCACTACACCACCGGGGCTTAGCCCGAAAGAGCTCTTGTTTGAGGTAAGCCCGCGCCCCCTCTTCCTCCCCACAGTGAAGCAGGAGTCTGACCAAGCGCCCTTTGGTGTGGCATGAGGTCCAGGCTTAGGGCCAGCTCACGACGGAGGGGAGAGGGCACTAGCTCTGAGTGGAGACCCCAGAAACCTCCCCCTCCCACCCACACCCCCGGTAAAGGTAACTCTGCAGAAGTCAATCACCAGAGCTAGGAAGGTCACGGCCACTTTACCGTTTGAACCCTAGTTCTTATGAAGGGGCAGGGCAGGGAGGGAGCCCTCTGTCCCACTGGCCTGGCGAGGGAAAGGGACTGGAGAAGAGGTTGAGAGAGGGTGTGACGGAGTCAAGGACCAGAGGGGCTCCCCTTCTTCCATGAAGGCCCCTGACTCCCGATCTCGGCCCCACCTGCACTAAGGAGATCCCCGAGGCGTCAGGGGCTGGAAGCAGGTGTGCAGATCTAGAGTTTCTCAGGACCCCCAAGATTCTCCTGGGGTCTTCTCTGAGCCCCCGCCAGTGGCCTCTGTGGTCGTTGGAGGGGCAGTTGGGGTGGTCACCGGAGTACTGGACCATGTCACTTGTGTGGGACAGTGCAGAGACCCCAGCATGACCGGGCCTGAGAAGTACAATGGAGGCAGGCAGGACACAGGGTGTCCCCTCCGCCCCCCACTGCTGCCACCCGACCATGGGGGCGCTCAGCGATCCTCACGCTCCTTATGAAGCAGTTTGCAGGCGATTCAGTGGAGATTTTAGCAGGGTCCGGAAGGTACCAAGCGCCCTTCCGACCACAGCTTGTCCCATCCTGATCTTTGCTGGTTAGAAATGCACTCATGTGGGGGGGAGGGGGAACTCAGAATGGAGGGGTCCCCAGTTCAAGGCTGACCCAAATGCCTGTGTCCCACCCCTAGCCTGGCCCAGGGGAACCTCGAGTTTGACCCTGGACACCCGGTGGCTGGTGAGGCGGAGGAAGCTGTGGCATAGGACAGGGGAAAGGTGGAGGCAAAGGGAAATGGTGGGTCAAGTTGGGGTGCAGACGATCCCAGGGGCTCCCTAGAAGGCTAACTGGAGAGGAGGAGGGACTTTCAGAAGCCTGGAGAGACTGTCACAGTTTCTGTGTCTGATTAGGAGAAGGGGCTCAGAGCAAGGTCCCATCCACACTTGCTCCCGGGGAGCAGAGGCTGGGGCTCTGCACACAGCAGCCAAGATGGGGTTCCTGGCCCTCTGGCTCCCTGGCCACAGAGCTGGCTGTGCTGCAGGACAGGGACATTGGGAGGGTTGGGCAGCCCATACCCTGAGGTCCTTCCTCAGCCCGACCACCCAGAGTCGCCTGGGGCTGGGGACAGGAGACCCCAGCCCTGCAGTTCGGCCATAGCAGGGACTGACCACAGTTCCCTGTGGTTCTGTCAGAATGAGCCAAGGAGGATGGGAACCCCAGGCTCCCGGTACCTTCACCCCCCCCCACCCCGGCCCCAGGTCTCTCCTGGACTCTGGCCCCCATTCTGCCTCCTCAGCACCAGCTATTTTTACGCCCAGGAGTTTTCAGTCAACAGTCCTTGTTGGGGGGAGGGGCTGGGAGAAGAGTGGGAGGGGCTTGCGGAGCCAAAGGGCATGGGGGTGGGGCAGCAGAGAACTACGGTGGGTGCCTGCCGTAGCTTGGGAGAGGCAAGCCAAGCCCCAGCCAAGAGTCCCAGGATCCCACTTTGGGTCCGAGACCTGTTTGTGGCACCAGGAGCCCACCCCCCTCCGTCTGCTGGCCTGGGTGGCAAGATGGCCCAGTGGTTACAACCCTGAGGGCCTTCCACTCCCAGGTGGTGACAGACATTACATCCAGAGAGCTACGGACCTGCTCCGAGCCTCAGTTCCTCACCTGCCAAAGGGAGCAGCGGGCATGAGGGGATGGCGGCAGGGCAGGCAGGAGCTGCGGGCATGTGCTGTGGGGTCCCAAGACCGGCGCTGGGCACGCAGTCAGCTCTAACCACGGCTCGTGGGCACTGAGTGTTCCCAACTTTCCTCATGCAGTGACCCTGTCATACAGCTCCTCAGACGTGGTGACTCCCCAACCCTAAGATTATTTTCATGGCGGGCTGAGCCCCGGTGGCGTCAGTGGTTGAGTGCAGGACTGAGGCCTGTGGGCTTGGCGGTTCAAATCCAGCGGCGGCTCTCAGGAGCGGCACTGGGTGGCTCCCACGACCATCAGAGGGCAGTGAGGCTCACCAAAAAAAAATCTAGAAAAAAATTTAAACAATTATTTTCATGGCTACATCACTGTCAACTTGCTACTGTTGTGAATCCCAAAGGGATCGCGAGCTACAGCTTGAGAACCACTGCTCTTGGGACTTTGACCAGCCCAGCCCTGGGGAGGGTGCCTCCTTGGGGGGAGGGGGTGGCGGTGGGGCAGAGAAGGCCTAATATGAAGGGGCTTTCAGGCAGGAATTGAGACAGAGGCCAGGGACTCTTCCCAGCGGGTCTGGGCTCAGAAGGGAGCCTTTACCCTTCTGTGACCACGCCCCAAAGGCCCTGTCCTCCATTTCAGCTGGAAGCCACCCTGCAGGGCACAGGAGAACGGCACCCCCCAGGGGGGGTTCCCTGACTGTCAATCATGTGGGCACCCAGCCTCCCATCCGGCTCCCACAGAGAGGCTGGGGGTCCAAACTTCCGACCTTCAGTTGACGGCCGACGCCTAACTCTCTGTGTCTCCACGGCTCCCAACCCTGGCGTGTCGGGAGCGGCACGCCCCTCCCTCACAAAGCTGTCACGGGAGGAAGGAACCCAAGACCCCGGCAGGAAGACAGAGCTCCCCACCTCGGAGTTTAGTAAAACCCAGAGGGTGGCCATCTTTTCTGAGGCTTGCGGGTTCTTAAGGGGCCTGTGGTTTGGAGAGAGACCTCTGACTTGGTGGTGGGCAACTAGTCCCAGGCGACGACAGGGCATGGCTGTGTCCGCTGAGGAACCTCTAGCTGTCGGAGCTGGGGACAGTCCCCTGTTTCTGGAGAGTTCCGGTGAGGGGCACAGGACCGGCCCTGACATCGAGTTCCAGGACGGGACAGGCAGGCAGGGCCTCAGTCCACCAACCCCAGTGTCTGCAGCAGAGGCGAGGAGGGAGGGCCTGTTCCACCCTGGACTCTCCGGGGTCTGAAGGGAGAGTCTGAACAGCTACCTTCTTGTCCCCCATTGGACCCGTGGCAGGAAACAGGCCCGTCAACCCTGGGACGGAAGAGAGGGCGGGCGGGGAGTGGAGAGCCGAGAATCATGGGGTGACGGAGACGGTACGGTGCCCGTGGGGGTGTGAGATTAGGTGTGTGTGGAAAAGAGGGGCTGCGCACAGCGGGAGAGGCTGTGCATGCTTTGGGGGTATGTCCCCGGAGGTGGGTCGCCAGGTCTGAGGGCTTCCAAGGAACTGCTGAACCAAACGGAGGGCAGGAAGTCCCAGGCCTGGGCAGAACGAATCAGCCTCCCCACCCTGGGAGCAGCTGGGAAGTGACTCATGGAAGAAGTGTGTGTGTGTGTGTGTGTGTGTGTGTGTGTGTGTACACATGGGTGAGCTGAGGTGGGGCTGGGCAACAGTATGAGGGTCTGATTGGTGTGCAAATGAAAAACCAAATGGTGTCTTCACCACCTGTAAACCCCCAGCCCCTCCACCCCCACCCCAGGAGAAGTCTCAGGAGGCCTAAGCCGCGTCCAGGGCATGTCTTTCCGGGGCTTAGCCCAAGGACGCTGGTCTGCCCTTGAAAGAGAACAGGCAAGCAGGGTCAAGTCAGTGCTCAGGACGAGACCCTGAATTGTCACCCAGCGTAGCCAGATCCCACCCATCAGTGACCCTGAAGAGGTAGCAGGAGGCCGTGTTGACGGTGACAGCAGCCTGCGTTCAAATCCCGGTCGCATTTGAAGTAGGTAGAAGGATGCCTGGCCCAGCAAGTGCCACCTGCACCTGCCTCAGTGACTTTTCAAGGGCCCGTTGGCTCCCACCCCCCGGGGTGAAGGCACTGAGTGGGAGGGGGGGCAGAGGAACCCACCTTCCCCACTCTAGATTCTTCCCCGCTGACCTGACCGCTCCGGAAGCCCACACCCGGGGCTCATTGCTTCGCCTGGGGGAAGGAGACGCGCCCACGGGCGTGTGAGCTGGAGGAGAACAGGCTTTGAGAGGCAGCAGTGGAATGGGGACAGGGTCGGGGACAAGGGTGCAGGCCACACAACCCACCCTCACTCCATTGGGTGGGATTTAGCTCATCAGACCCCGCGCCAGGCAGGCACATCGTGGGGGAAAGAGGCGTGAGGCGTTTGGAGGTGGCGGCAGAAAGTTGGAAAGCCAACCCTTGCTCTTCAAGAGCCGCTGGCCACTGGCCGGAAGCAGGGCTGATGGTGGGGGGAGGGGCTGCTGATAACTGTCTCCTGCCCAGGAAACCAGCCTGAGCAGACAGCGAGGGCAAAATTGATTGGCCAGCACTAGCATTTGCCCCCACGGGGCACTCCCTGGTCAGTTCTCGACTCTAGAGGATGCACGGATGGGGGGCGGGGGGGGACTGCCCCTGGGGGTTTCTGAGACTGTCACTCTAGATGGGGGTAGAGGGCCCGCCTGGCTTCCCCTGGACAGGACAAGTTTTCAGACTGGTAGAATCAGGAGACAGAAGAGATGATGTTTGACATGCAGTCAGAATTAGTCCACCCCTGCTGGGTTTGGGGGCCTCTCAGGGCCCCTCGGTGTTCTGAGGACTCGGCTCTGAGCTCCCCGCTCCTGGAGCAGAACTCTTCTGCAGAGCATGCAGGGCCGGAAGGGGAGGGTGACTTCCTCCAGGTCCCTGGCCAGCCAAGGCCACAGCCGTTCCCTCTGCTCCAGGGCCGACGTGCTGGCAGAGCAGCCCACACAGCTACCCCTGACCGTTCCACTGCCCACCTCGCTGAGCAGGAGCTGGGAGCTGAGACTAGGGACCGGGGGACTGATTATGCATGCTTGGAACGAAGCCCCAGCGGGAATGGGATTTGGGGAGCTGGCCATCGGATGTCTTTGGCCAGGGACGGGAAAAAGTGGATCTGTTTTAACCTTCCAGAAGGTCCCAAGTCTGGGCCCCAAGGCCTTTTGGTAAAGTGGAGGTGGGGGGGGGCCCTCAGTGCCAAGCCCCGGAGAAGTGGCCATCTCTGAGAGGGTGGTGCAGGACCGTGGTTGCCTCATTCCGTCGGGCAGAGGGCCTCCATGGGCCTGAGCCCATCCAGTGGCATCCAGCAGCAAGAACCCCACGAGTGGGTGACTGGTAGCTTGGCGGGTTCACAGGAGGGGCGGTGACGAGCCTAGCCAGGCACCCCCACACAAGTGCCCAGGACCGAGCAGGGGCTCCTCCGTCTAGCCTCTGGGCACATTTCCTCAGTGGCTTTGACTTCGGGACTTGAGGTCAATCTGGAGGGTCAGGTGGGTTTCTGGATGTTTAAAGCCCCCTCCTGAAAGACATAGGTGTCCCAGGAGGGAGGGTTCCAGGAGCACAGGCGGGGTCAGGCCGGAGCCCCAAATATTGGGGTGCAGTCGGGTTTACAGACCACAGCTGAGTGTCTGAGTGTGAATGCCCAGACCTCGGGCAAGAAGGCAGGAAAGAGGCCCGATGAACTCTGGGAAATGAAGCGGAGGGAGATGTCAGAGCCTCCCCCTGGATTTAACTGCAGGGATAGGTGCTTGGGAAAGATAGAATGTGGTCCCCACTCCTATGGAAACGGGCCCGGGAGTGGCCGTTGCCAACTGAAGAAGCAGATGCCACCGGGGGATGAATGGACTCTCGAGAGGGTGCCCGGGCCAGGAAGCAGGCTTCTGTGGTCAGACTATATCTGGAATTGGGGTTCCGATCTGGCAGCCACACACAAAGACGACACCGCTGGTCCTGCTCCAGATGAGCCGCCTCACCCTCCCGTGTCCTCCTCCTTGGCTCCTGCCTGCAGACAGCTGGCCCCAGCCTGGCTCCCCGACTCCAGGCTCTGCTGAACCCCTCCCCACTCAACACCTCCAGGACCCACGGACTCCCCCCATCCCACTTCCTCCAAAACTTCCGTTTTGATTCAAGTCCCGCTGGAGCGTCTCACGGCCTCTGGGGACTCTGGCCCTGGCATGGCGTCTCACTTGTCACTCTCTAAAATTATCTTATTTACTTCTCTGCTTGCTGTCTGCCCCCCCCCCGCCCCGCCCCCTGGAATGCAAAGCTCCATGTGGCCAGGGGCTTCGGTCCACTCAGACCCATGTCTGGCACGTAGCCGACGCCGAGGAGATGCTTGGAGCATGAACAAGGCTGCTCTGGACTCCGTCTTGTCACGTCAGAATCTGGAAGTTCCAGGTGTTGACCTCTCCAGACTGGGTGGGAAGAGGCCACCTGGAGTTCCCAGGTCCCTCAGCTGCCACACCTCAGGGACCAAGCCAGAACCGAGGCTGGAGCCTGATCCAAGGCTGTGGGGAGGAGGGAGACCATCTGTGGCGGTCCCTCCCCCAGCAGACCTGCTTGACTGCACGTCCTGTCCTCAAGGACCAGGAAGGCACTTGGGGAGCTTCTGTGGTCTCCCAGCCTAGCCTGTGGGTGGGCCATTGTGGGTGCTGTTGTCCCCACCGGGAACTTCTTATTCCTGCATCCTGTGTGCCTTTCATTCCTCCACGGTGACCCACTGACAACAGCACAGCCCAGCCCATCTCGACACATCCAAAGGATGTGGAGCGGCAACACACATCCTGACCTGTTTATTATAGTTCTTACTGTGGATGAAATCCAGATCCCAGGCCCGGCATGCCAGGCCCTGTTCCAGCTCCCCAAGCCACCGTCGCCAAGTCCCTCAGGAGATTCTGTATCATGGAGACGGACATGGCCTGGGCTCTGTTCCCTGCCCCTGGACCACCCTTGGTTTGGAACCTTCTGCTCCTTGGAGACCCAGCTGAGATGCCCTGTCTGGGCCCCCATCTTGAAAGCAGCCTCTCCTTCCCCCAAACTTGCATAGCACCACAGACTTTCCTCTGTAGGGCAGGCATCGCCTTCTGCTTCCATGACAGTCGTGTGGGCCCAGGTCACCTGCCCCACACCCTCCCCACCCCAGCCTCGAGCTTCCTGCAGGCAAGACCCCGAGGAGTGTATCTTTGTGTCCTAACCAGGCCCAACTCAGCTCCTTGCACACGAACATGTGAATGACTGAGGAAATGAATGAATGAATAAAACTAAAGAAAGGAAGAGGGGGCTGAGCCCCGGTGGTATAGTGGTTGTGCGCGGGACTGCGACCCACTGGGACGGAGGTTCAATTCCCGCTCACAGGAGCAAAGGCTGAGCCTCCTACTCCCACCACCAGGGCAGTGATGCCTAAAAAAAAAAATTTTTTTTTAATAAAATTAAATTTAAAAAAAGGAAGAGGACAGAATCCATTTTCTCCTTCAGAAGGTCTGATGGCAGGCCTCACCACATCGCTATGCGTTCAACCAGCTCTCAGTACGGAATGTGTCTCCTGTCCAGTCCGGCCCTGTACCCTGGGAGGTTTGGTCTAGTGGGGGAGACAGACAAATAAGCAAGCCATGACACATTGTGAGAAATGACGTCAAGGACATACAATGGGGTTTATTGCGCTTAGACCAGGAGAATGGGACGGAGTGGAAGAATGTGATAAGGGACACGAGAGTTGCAGATTGAGCGAGAATGAGCAAGAATGAGGCAAGAATGAGCCCTGGAGTCCTGAAGTTGGAAGGTGATAGGGACCTTCGCACTGTGGACTTTCCTTAGATCAAGCAGTGATTGCCCCCCACCAAAAAAAAAAAAAAAAAAAGAAGGAAGATCAAGAGGGGCTGGGTCACTAGCCCTCTCAGAAGTTCGGATTTTATTAACGTGCCATGGGGAAAAAAACTACTGGAGAATTCCGAGTGGGAGAAGTAACCATGTTGTCTCCTTGTTTGGGAAAGCACATTGGCTACTTTGTGGGTCTGTGGGACAAGGGCAAAGACGGGGGGTAGGAAATTGATCGCTGCCAGGAGTGATTGTGGTGGGGACAAGAAGAAATGGGAAAAAATGGAAGTGGGGTCATTTGGTGACAGTTTTAGCAGATATTTGACAGGTTGGACAGAGAGGGTGAGGGAAAAGGAGAATCCAAGGAGAGACCCTGATTGTTGACTTGCACAACTAGGGGTGTGATTTTTGTTGAGGGGTCCCCAGGGGCCAGAGTAATACTATGCCCCTAGGATTGTCTTGACGTTCATATTTACAGATCACCAGATCCTTCTTCCACAGAGCTGCTGAGTGGGCTCGAACCCCCAACCTTTGGGTTAGCAGCTGAGCGCTCAGCTGCTGCAACACTAAGCCTCATTCAGTAGATGGGGGTGGGGGTCGGTGTCATTTCCTAGGGTGGGGAAGACTTTGGAGAACCAGTGGAAGAATCAAAATATTTCCTTCCAGACACATTCGGTGATGCATGGGCAGCCAGAGTCAGCAGTTGGCTACATTGGTCTAGAATTCAAAGTAGAGTTGTACCGTGTTCCGGTGACATTTTTCCACCGTCATGGGAACCCATGCCCTCCAGACCCAGATCGAGCCCTGAGAAATCTCAGAGATTGTCTGGAGGAAAAAAGGAGGCTCCAAGGATTCAGATGAAGAAGCCCGGGAGGCAGGAAGGACACCTGAGAGGACTAGAAGGGAATAGAACGTTTCCAGAAGGAACCTGTGGTCACCTGGATGACTGCTTGGGCGAGTTTGAGGGAGGTGAAGAAAGAAGGGTGCTCATTGGACTTGGCAGCAAGGAGGGTGTGCGTGACTTGATAAAAGTGGGAGAAATGGAAACCAGGTTGGAATGGATTGAAGAGTAAACACAAGATAGGGAGGAAAGATGGCTGGTGGAAACACTTTCCAAGAAGCTTGTCCAGGAAGAGGAATTGAAAAATGTGGCAATCGGTGAAGGAAGTGTGGAGCAAGAAAAGTCGTTTTTTGTCATCACAGCCAGTGTTTTTTAACATGGGTGGCACCGGAGCCTATTCGTTGATGGTGTGATATTGAGGGGCAATCAAGGGGGGTGGAGATAACTACGGAATGAGGTCCTGAGGAACGCAAGAGATGTTGGGGTTCTGATCCAGATGGGCAAGGATGGCTTTTGATTAAAAGCATGGCTTTGTTATCACAGGGTGGGAAAAGAAGAGGGTGGATCCCTCAGAGAGAGTTTTCTGTCCCTGTCTTGAGGTCATCAGGTGGGAGGCCCGTCGGAAAGAGGGTCCCATGGGAAGGTGGATGTGTTAGTCCGGGTAGACTAGAGAAACAAATTCATAGACACGCATATAGATATAAGGAAAAGGCTTATATACAAGAGGAATGGGACATTGAGAAAGCATCCCAGCCCAGTCTGATATTCAAAGTCATAAGTCCGATATTAGCCATACACTCAATACCGGTCTATAACGTCTCCTTCCGACTCACGAAATCACAGATTACTGGGTGCAGAGTCCCGGTGCCGGCAGGGTCTCCCCATGGCTCCTCGCTTCCAGGGCTCGGGTCCATCAGCAGCATCCAGTGGGGACAGAAGCAGCTCAGCACTGGTGTGTGTGTGGGGGGGTGTTCGCCAGTTTCAGAGCTCTGGTTCCATCAGGGTAAAGCCGTGCGGCTTCTCCTCCGGCTCCTCCGGCTCCTCGGACGCTGCCAGCTTGTCTTGTCCGTGGTTCCTCATCTCTGAAACTAACTACCAACAACTGGGGAAGATAGCTTCCCATCTTCACGAGGGAAATATCGCGAGATTTCCCAGAACTCTCAGGAGAAAGCTAAGCCCACACGGAGGCCTCATTGGCTACTCAATGGCGATCGCCAGCTGCACAGGCTAGACTCCACCCCCACATCTCCATCATGAACTGAACAGAAGCACATGGCCGCCACAGTGGAGAAGAGAGCCTTAAATGGTGGCGTTGGAGGGTTACGATTCCTGGCCGTCATCTCGCTTCAGGAGGCACTGACAGCGGATGATCGAGACAGACGGCCTCTCTCGTTGGTTCTCTTTTTTCCCACCCCCCAGCCGCGCGCCCCTGTTTGTTCGCTCACGGATTTGTTCCATCCACGTTGGAGCCGTGAGCCATCTACTTCGTCAGGAAACGAGGGGCCAGGACTTCCTGAAGGAGGGGGTTCTCGTGTGGGTTATCTGGAAGGACGAATTGCAGTTCTCCACGGAGACACAGTGAGTGGGGGCATCCTCGCCGTCCAGGCCAGAGGCGGTGTTTGTTGGCTGGGAAGTGGCGCCCAGTCTATTTCAACACAAGGAAGCGCTGTCCCATCCTGCACCTGCCTCACCACAGTGCCTGTGTTTCTCAGCCCCTCCATGCAACTACCGGGGTCATCCACCTTGTAGAAGGTTCTCCTCTTTGGAGCTGCCCCCCTACTTGACCGAGCAGGGTGTCCTCCTTCAGGGACTGGTTGCTCCTGACAACATGTCCAAAGGAGGAGAGATGAAGTCTCACCAGCCTTGCCTCTAAAGAGCATTCTGTTTTTTCACGCTAGGTCTTTACACGTGCTGTTAGAAAACGTTATAAAGCCGCTCTTCTCCGGCTGCCCTTTGAAATGTCCTATTCAGCTCTTTGACTTCATCAGCCTTTACTTACTCTGCGACGAAGAGAAAGCTTCCATTTTCTTTCTTTCTTGTCTATCCTTCTTTCCTGTCTTGGTAATGACCTCTTGCTTTCTTCACGTCAGATGTTCTTGATGTCCTTCTTCTTCACAGCCCATCGGGTCTTCCGTCTTAACGTTCGTTGCAGCAAATCGGTCCTGGAGAAGTTCTCAAAGTTCAGGGGGGACAGACTCAACCGTAGGACTTGGGGGTTTGGTGGAGTTGTTTCAATTTTCTTCAGCTTCAACCTGAACTTACATCCGGGCAATCGATGGTCTGTTCCACAGCCAGCCCCCGGCCCGGCTGCAGCTGCTGATATTGGGCTTCTCCAGCATCTCTTTTCACAGACACAGTCAGGGTCATCCCTATGTATTGCATCTGGATAGGTCCATGTGTGTAGCTGCCGTCTGTGTTTTTGAAGATAGATATTTGTGGCGAGGGAGCCGTTGGCCTTGTGAAATTCTATCAAGTGCCTCCATGCAGGAGATCCGGGTTCAACTTGTGGTCCATGCCCCTCCGTCCACAGCCACTAGTAGAGGCCGACAAGGAGGCGAAACAGGTTCCAGCAGAGCTACAGGTAGGAGGCGATTTTCTGAAACGCAGCCAGGGAAATTTCTAGGGCTCCCGATGATCCCTCAGGCTGCCGGTCTATTGTGCACCTTGGCACTATGCGTTGAGGGCAGGCAACCATAACAGGAAGACAAAGAATAGCGATGTCTCAGGAGGTGTGCAGCCCATAAAGGGCAGAGTGGTGGTTCATAGCTGGTCCCACTGGCAAACATGGAAGACGCATGGCCAAGAGATGGGTGCATGTAGGAAAGGGAACCGGTGGATGCAGGTCGGGATTGGATCGTGGGCCGGGGGTGGGGGCTTGGGGCTCATGATGAGGGATTTAGATTTACCATTAAGCAGTGATAAGCCAAGGAATAATGTAAGCAGGAAGATGACACCATCAGATCCACGATTTTGGAGCTGTAGACAGCGGGCTGGAAGAAAGCAGGGCTTCACGCTGGTTCAATTCTAGCCGTGGCTGATGAGGCAAAATTGGAACAAACTTGAATTTAGATATATATATTTTTAACTTTTGAAGAAGGATAATTAGAATGATAAAAGACTCAGAGCGGGAGATGGACGATTGTCAGGACAGTGGAGAGTAACAAAGCCTTTTAAGTGGGTCGACACTGTTTCTGACTCTGCTGATCAGGAGATTTGGTTGCTGGGCAACCTGCCCGCTGCCCTTGTTTCCTATAAGGGAGATTGAGTTTCTAGCAAGGTGTCCGCCTATAGTTTCCCCCTTCCGGTCACCATCCTGGTGCACCCCCGCTTTACAGAGTCAGGTTCCTTCCAGTTCACTTCCCCAGCCACAGGACAAGAACCAGTCCTGGAGCTGAGCCAGGTGGGAGGCAGGGAGGAGGTGGAGGGTATTATTTATTTTTTAATCAGCTTACTGGGGGCTCATAAGCTCCCTACACGCATCCATCGTGCCGAGCACATTTGTTGCCGTCCTCATTCTCAAAACATTTGCTCTCTATTCGAACCCTTGGTATGAGCTGCTCATGTCCCCCTTCCCTCCCGCCCTCCCTCCCTCACAAATCCTTGATAATTTACAAATCATTATGACTTTGTCATGTCTTACACTGTCCGATGTCTCCCCTCGCCCTCTTTTCTGCTGTCTATCCCCCAGGGAGGGGGTTATATGTAGATCCTTGGGACTGGTTTTCCCTTTCTATCCCTACCCCCCCTTCCCCTCCTGGTATCTCCGCTCTCATTATGGGTCCTGAGGGGTTCATTTGTTTTAGATATGTTCCGGTGTACATGCTCTGGTCTAGCTGGATTTGTAAGGTAGAATTGGGGTCGTCATAGTTGGGGGCGGGAGGGAGCATTAAAGACCTAGAGGGAAGTTGTATGTTTCATCGACGCTATCCTGCATCCGGACTGGCTCCTCTCAGTGGAGGTTATTTAAATAGAGCCAGTGAGGTTGCACGAAGTCAGCCACGGCACGGAGCGTGGACAGGATGGGGCGGAAGTGGGGAGGGCAGGCACACTAGCAGACCGAGGAGCTGCAGGCAGCCCCCGCACCAGCCGCACCATGCCTCCACCGACCAGAGTTGCAGGAGCATCTAACTCCACAAAGAACAAGAAGTCCAAGTCCAGGCGTGAAGCGGCTTCTGGGGTAGTGAAAAGTGTAGGCAGAGAGGAATTGTTTTTATTCAATCATTTTACTGGGGCCCCTACAGCTCTTATACCATCATTACACGTATGCATTGTAGGCAAACCACAGTTGCACATTTGTTGCCATCGTCATTCTCGAAATATCCTCCTCCGACGTAGGCCCCGGGAAGGCCATATTTTGAAAGGAAGAATGAGGCGTCCCATTGAGGGTCGACTGGGGAGCGCAGTGGTTTTGTGTTGTTGGGCTGCCAGGTCAGCGGTTCAAAACCACCAGCTGCTTCCTGGTGGAAAAAGGAGGCTTTCCACTCCCGAGACAGTGCTCGTCAAAGAAGTCCACAGGGCAGTTTTACTCTGTCCTGTACAGTCGGAATCGACTCGCTAGCGGTGTGTTCTTTGGGTCTGGGGGAGGAAGCAGTGAGTCTTGGGGTGCTACAAAGAGTTAACCAGCTCAGCTACTAACATGCAGGGGGGAGGTTGGTGTCCACTCAGTGACACCCAGAAGAGAGACGTGGCGATTACTTCCAAAATTTCTGCGCTTGGACCTCTTGTGGGGCTCCGTTCCTCTCAGCCACAGGCAAACGAGGTCACCGTGACGGGGAGGGGACAGCAGCAGAGGGCCAGGCTAGCTGTGAGAGTGTGGGGCTGGGGCCCAGGGAAGCCCAGGCTTGGGGAGACACCTGGGGATACAGACAGGTGCCAGATCATTGGGCACCAGACGTGGTGGCGGGCCTAAGCCCCACCTGCCGAGAGGATGCTGAAGGAGTCAGACATTCACAGACAATCACACTTGATACAACTCCCCCCTAACCCATGTCTGTGACCCTCGCTGAAAACCAAACTCACTGCTACCAAGTCAAACCCCCCCAGCCCCCCCCCACACACACACACACAGAGACCCTGTCTGACGGAGCAGTAGTGCCCCATTGGGTTTCCAAGACTAAATCTTTCCTGGGGCAGAAAGCCTCACCTCACTCCCTTGAAGCAATGGGTGGGCTCAAACCACTGACTTTGTGGTGAGTTGTTCAACTTGTAATCCAAGACACCACTAAGACCCCTATGTAATCACACTAAGAACACACTACCGGTTTTGAAGGCCCAAGGTCTGGGGCCATCAGTAAAGTGACCAGATTTTAAGCAGGACACCATTGACCGGGAGGGTTCTTGATTACAAATTTGGTCTGCATGGATCAACAAAAATGTTCATAGAATGCAAAAACAGTATTGTCACATATTTATTTTCATTTTAAAACACCATGGGACCTTGTTAAATGGTGAAAAAGTGGGATGTCTGGTCACTTTACGCATGAGGGAACTGGGGACACAGGTGACAGGGCCGTGCAGACCACAGAAAGGAGTGGAGGGTGGGTATTTCGTGGCAGGGAGAAAGATGGGCTGAGGGGGTGGGCATTGCCACAGAAGGCAGGGCTGCAAATTAGACGTGAGAACAAGCATCTTCAAGGGGCAAGGAAGACAGAGGCGGCCAGGCAGAGATGGAGAGAGTGGCCGGAGGGGCAGGCCACATCCTCCCTCTGAGAAGTGGTGAAGAGTGTGAAGTGTGAGAGTAGCCGGGTCAGAGCCTTGGGGGCTGGAGGCCAGGCGCGCTTCGCTGGGATCTGTGGTCCTTCCTGTGAAGCGGTGTGGGCCGTCTGGGGGTCAGAGCGTTGTGAACCAGCAGGGCCGTGCGCAGAGAGGGTGGGCAGCAGCCCTGGGACTCCTCGAAGGCCGTCTTCCAGGTCGGTGGCATCTGTTTGGTGACAGTGAGCTTGAGGGTTGAGTAAGGGCACGTGGAGCTGTTGGCCGTGGGGGTGGAGAGAGGCGCGCGTGCAGGGCTGTGCCAAGGGGGGCTGCCCTGGTGAGCGTCTGTGTGAGCGGGGGCTGTTGCAGGCTGGCAGACAGGTGTGCTGTAGTGTGTGTGAGATGTGTGTGTGCTGTGAGCGTTGCATGCATACTTTTGAGTTGTTTTGGTGTGTGTTTTGTGTGTGCGTGGTCGTGTGTGGTGAGCGTGAGTTGCGAGCTGTGCCTGCTTTGTGCATGTATGGTGTGCGGTGTGACAGTGTTGTCGTGTGTGATATATGCTATGTGCTGGATGCTGTGCAGGTACTGTTGGCTGTGTGTGCTGTCTGTATGTCATCTGTATGTTGTGTGGGACGGGTGTTGAGTGTTACTGTGTTTGTGTATTGCATTTGTTGTCTGTGGTGCCCGTACGTGTGGTGTGTATGGGCTATGTGTGCTGTGCTTGTATCTGTTGTGTGTGGTATTATGTGTATGTGCCATCAGTATGTGCTGTGTTTGCGTATGTTCTACATGTTGTCTTAGTGTGTATTTCATATGACAAAGGCTATATGTGGTGTGTGTTCTGTGTCTGGTGTATCTGACATGTGTATATGTGTTCTGTTTGGTGTGTGATGTGTGTTCTGTTCGGTGTGCATAGTATTGTGTGTACATATTTTGTTTGGTGTGTGGTGTGTTTATGGGTTCTGGGTGATGTGTGGTTTGTATGTAGATTCTTGGTGTGTGTAGTATTGTGTGTGTGTGTTCTGCTTGATGTGTGTATTAGTGTGCATGTGTGGAATGTGGTGTGTGTGGGGTTCTGGGTGGTGCGTGAGCACTGTGTGTGGGTTCTGGGTGGTGGGGGGCGGCTCTGTGGCAGAGGGCGGGCCACGGCAGTGGGGGGCGGGGGAAGCCACGGAATGAGCAGAGTCATCCCTGTGGAAACATGACTCCTGGTGTGACGGGAGGGAGCAGCTGGGGAGCAGGCGCGGGGGGTGGGGGTGGGGGGAGTGGCTCCCGCCGCCCAATGGCCCCTGCTTCTCCCTGGGCCGCCCTTCCCACCTGTTGGCCAAGCCTGGGAAAGTGCCGGTGCTCACTGGGGCCCGCAGTGAGGGGCTGCGGCCGGGTATAGCTGAGGGAGGCTGGGGGTGGGGGTATGTCAATCAGGCTGCAGAGGCTGCGGCCTCACCTGCTGATGTGAGCCACTTCTCTAGGGCCACCTGTGACCTTGTGACTCTGCTGCCACAGAAAGCAGGAGCAAGAGGGCTGGGAAGAAGGGAGAGGGGCCAGCAGAGGCCAAGGTCTGGCCCCGGAGACCAGGTTAACAGTCCCACAGGCTCCTGCTGGGTGTCCCTCCCCCTGTCTAGTTCTTGTAGGACAGCCTGCTACAGACGGCCCGAAGAGCTCTGGCCCTGCCCCCACCATTGGAATTGCCCATCCTCCTGCCCTCTTGTCTGCATTAGCCCCCTGACCTTGCCCTGCTCACCAAAGGTTAGGCCCCCCCATCGTCTATGCTGGAGGGGGCTATTGGGAGTCTCTGCAGGGTCTGGAGCCCTCTGTCTTCCCTCTCCCAGCTCAACCCCAAGCTTCTCTAGAGCTCAGGAAGGGAGACTCTCATCTGACTTTCCCGCTCCCTGCCGCCCAGGAACGGCGCTCACAGTGCAAACTGTCCTCTCTCATGGCAGACATCACTAATCAATCACAGAAATCTTCCCCCACTGAGTCTGGATGCAAGCAGTGGTTTCTCCCCTACCTTAGGGTGTCCCCACACCCCTGGCCCATCATTTCCCTCTTCATGCTTTTCCCAAGGGTCTCCAGGGTTGGGGTCACAGCCACCCATGGTTCTTTCTCTGCCCTGTAGGCTGGTGCCACCAAGTTGCTGGAATTTGGGCCAAGAAAGTGGTTGAAGACTTTGGGACCTGGACTCCAAGTCCCCGAGGCTGAAGAGGTTCTAGCTTGGTTTACTGCAGGTTCTAAGGGCAGTTGGCCCCGCTGTCGGGAACAGGGCAGTTCGGGGGGCCCCCTATGGGGGAGAGGTGATCTGATGTTCAGGCCGTGAGCAGCAGCAGCAGCCCCTCACCCCACCCCACCCCCTGCAGACATCTCTCCTTCCTGGCCCCAGCCCCTGGACAGGCAGACAGTGAATAGCGGACAGCCGGGGCAGGGTGGCCACCCAGCACCCCGAGGATTATCCCGGCCACCTGCCGCCCTCCTGGCCTCTGAGCCCAGGATGCAAAGATGGCCAGCGTATCTCTGCCCACCCTGGTGCCACTGGGCCCCGACTGCCTGCGTCCCTTCACCCGGGAGTCTCTGGCAGCCATAGAGCAGCGGGTGGTGGAGGAGGAGGCCCGGCTGCTGCGTAACAAGCAGATGGAGATCGAGGAGCCGGAGCGGAAGCCACGTAGTGACCTGGAGGCCGGCAAGGGCCTGCCCCTCATCTACGGGGACCCCCCACCGGAGGTCATCGGCATCCCGCTGGAGGACCTGGACCCCTTCTACAGTGACAAGAAGGTCGGGTCTGGCTGGGCCGGCCGTCGGGGGGGAGTGGGGGGTTGTCCAGGGCCTGCGGTTCCCCCTCCCCCCGGCCTCGCTCACGGCTGGCTCTCTCCCACCGTGGCCGCAGACCTTCATCGTGCTCAACAAGGGCAAAACCATCTTCCGCTTCTCCGCCACGCCCGCCCTCTACCTGCTGAGCCCCTTCAGCATCGTCCGGCGCGTGGCCATCAAGGTGCTCATCCATTCATATCCTGCCGGAGTGGGGCACGGGGGCGGTGCCGGGGGGAGGGGGCAGAGCCGGGGAGCCCTGTCCGCACCCCCTTGCCAACTGCTCCCTGACGGCCCTTGACTCTCATCCCAACGCTGTTCAGCATGTTCATCATGATCACCATCTTGGCCAACTGTGTGTTCATGACTATGAGTGACCCACCGCCCTGGTCCAAGGACGTAGAGTGAGTACCTCTCCCCGCCCCCACACTCGCTCCCCAGGGGCTCCCCCACCCCCACCCCCCAGGCCACTGTGGGTCTCTTCAGCCCCGCTGGGTGACACAGGGCATTTGGGGGAGGCCGTCCCCATGGCCGACCTGGGCCCGGCCGGCCCTCTGCCCGCCAGGTACACCTTCACGGGGATCTACACCTTCGAGTCCCTCATCAAGATGCTGGCCCGGGGCTTCTGCATCGACGACTTCACATTCCTCAGAGACCCTTGGAACTGGCTGGACTTCAGCGTCATCATGATGGCGTGAGTGGCCGGGGGAGGGAGGACAGCCCTGCGGGCAGTGCAGGACAGCAGGGGCGGGGGCGGCGGGATGCAGGGGCTGCAGGCCTCCTGGACTGCACAGGACAGGAGCTGTGCAGCCGCAGGTGTGGCCGGACCTAGGTGTGGTCAAGCGCCACTGCTTCTGGTGCCCACTTCCCACACCCCAGGCCCACACCCGGTGGGAGAACGGGGCCAGCCTGGTCATGTGCCCCGCGCTGGCGGCAAAGCCCCCTGCCCCTGCCTTTCCCACAGTGGCCTTCCAATGGGGACCTTGGAGGGTTTGGACTGGACCCCTTCCCCCAAAGCTAAAAGGACCCCTGATCTCGGCCCCAGCCCTGGCTTGGGCATAGCCCCTACCTTAACCTTCCACCCCTGCTACCCCTTCACCTCTATCCTAACCTTACATCACCATAACCTATCAACGCCACCCACCTGGCTCAGACACAGTCCCCATCTTAACTTTCCATGGCCTCCACTACCTCCACAACCACCCTGTTCACACACAGCCCCTCCAGAGGCCCTCCGCCCACCCCCAGCTCTGACGCAGCTCCCCCCCTCACCTCTCCTCAGATACCTCACAGAGTTTGTGGACCTGGGCAACATCTCGGCACTGAGGACCTTCCGGGTGCTTCGGGCGCTGAAAACCATCACGGTCATCCCAGGTACTGGGCAGGGTAGCAGGCCACCTCCCCGCACATGACCCAGAGCCTGGCCCTCTCTGTCCAGGACCCTGGACTTTAACACATTCAAGCGTGGGTCCAGAGGCGAGATTGGAGAATGACCTGGGCAGGGAGGCTCTGGACTGCCTGGATTCGATTCTGCCACTTCCTCACATGTGCTTGAGCAAGTGGTTGACCCCGTCCGTGCCTTCATCAAAGATGGACCGTGACGACATCCACGGATTGGGCTGTCGTGGGAGTTGGGTGCTCAGAACAGTGCCTCACGCACTCAGACTGTGACATGTGCATGTGTGTTGCATGACGGGCTCACGGGCCGTGCAGAGGCTTCCCCCTGAGTGTGTGTGTGTGTGTGTGTGTGTGTGTGTGTGTGTGTACAAGGAGAACCAGTGATGGAGGGTCTGGGTCCCCGGGGCTCCATCAGGAACACATCCTCGAATCAGGAGGCCAGGTTGTTCCACAGCAATGGCTCAGGAAGCACGAAATAAATAGATCACCCCGGCCCTCAAAAAAGCCCGTGGAGAAATTAGAGCTGGTTCCGCTGGGGTGGGGAGGGGAGAAAGGTGATCTGAAAGGGAGAGAGTAGGCCCGGGAGGAGGGGAAACGGCGCCATGAAGGCCGGGACGTTCTCCCGCAGTGCCCAAGGCCATGGAGCCAGTCCAGTTGGTGGGACCCTTGTTTTCCACAGGTGGTTATTTTAGAAAGAGATCCCTAGCTCGTTCCTCTTCCGTCTCCGAGTAGACTTGAACCTCCAATCTTTGGGTTTCTCTCTGAGTGTAGTTAGAGTTTGGATCAAGCAGGGGCTCCAGAAAGTACCGTCGTCGTCGTCGTCATCGGTGACTTCTCATGCACAGCTCTTGAGGGACAGCGAAGGCAGGCGAGGTTCTGAAAGCAGCAGCGCTTACCGGGGGCCACACAGTCTCCACTCTGGCCCACATGCTCCCAGCGCCCTCTGGTTGGGAGGGTGCTTAGACGAAGACTGGGGGGCATTTTGTTTCTCACGAACGGATAAGGGAAGCCACGCCATGACTAGCCCAAGGAAGACCTTATGGCCCCTCCATTGGTGGGAAAGGGTCCCTTGGAATTCCTTAAGGGTTGATGACGCCTCTATCTGTCCAAGGAGCCCTGGTGGTGTGGTGGTTATGGGTTGAGCTGCTAATTGCCAGGACAACAGAGTGAAGACCCCCATAATTCTGCAGGAGATGAGGTTTTCTGCTCCCATAAAGAGTGGGCACCTTGGAACTCACGGGGGCACTTCTATCCTGTCTTAAAGGGTCACGATGGGTCGGAATTGATTCGATGGCTGTGCTGATTTTGGTTGTCTGTCCTCAAGGGGTCTGGTCAAAGTCATCTCAGAGCTTCTGTGAAAATAGCTTAAACCGTGTGTTTCTGCGGGGCTCTTCCGAGCCTCAAATGGGAGACTCTTCATACTGATCCCAAACACAGAGAACCCCTTTCTTAAGCAAAGAGCTTAGAGGACGAATGTTCTAGGAGTATGCTTTGGCCAGTGCCGACCTCGGCAGTCAGTAAGCTTCCGTCCGCGCCCATGTTGGAGACTCTGGGCAGAGCGAACATGGCAGCACCAGGAGTGGGCATCAATTCAACAGTCCTGGGTGACTTTGTGGGGCTCCATCAAGAACCCTGGCAGCACTGTGGGCATTGGGCTACTAACCACAGGCCAGCGGTTCGAACCTACCCCCCTCTCTGAAGATTTACAATCCTGGAAGGGCTCGTCGATAAGGTCACTCTGCGTCAGACTTGATGGCTGGGGGCGTTTCATAGGTCAGAGAGCAGCTCGTGGAGTCTGCCAGACTGGAGTTCTTGGGATTAGAGTGAGGATCTCATCAAAGAAGGGAGGGGTGCCGATTCGTTCATCAATCAGACAAAGCACACACAGCCAACCCTAGCCCCCTTCAGCACCTGTGTAGCGTACGCGTGTCTAACGCCGGTCGCATTCTTTAAGTTGGCCCATCCTTCTCGGGCGACCTTTTGCAAACGACCTCCCCGTTGGTGACCCCCATTCGCCGCAGAGGGTGGGGTGCCCTTGGGGAGACTTGTGGAAAATGGTGTCTGGGAGACTGAGTGAGCGTAGCAGGCAGCTAGGGGTAGGCGAGGGAGCACGTTGCTGGACGGACCCCGAGACCCTTACCATCTCTACGGCCAGGCCTGAAGACCATCGTGGGGGCCCTGATCCAGTCAGTGAAGAAATTGTCTGACGTTATGATCCTCACCGTCTTCTGCCTGAGTGTCTTCGCCCTGGTGGGGCTGCAGCTCTTCATGGGGAACCTGCGGCAGAAGTGTGTGCGCTGGCCTCCGCCCTTCAACGACACCAACACCACGTGGTTCGGCAATGACACCTGGTACGACAATGACACCTGGTACAGCAACGACACCTGGAACAGCCATGAGACCTGGAACAGTCAGGAGGCCTGGGTCAGCAACTTCACCTTCGACTGGGATGCCTACATCAACAATGAAGGTGAGGGCAGCAAATGGGACACAAGCGGGGTCCACCCCAGCCTCTGGGGCAGCCCCTCCCTCAGCCTCTGGCCACTGCCAACTGAAACTTGGGTCCTCGGGGGGTTGGGGAGAGCCCAAGCAGTTTGCATCACTGACAAGTGGGTGGTCTGAACCCGTCCATTGTGTGGGCATGGCACAAGAAAGGCCTGGAGACCTGCTTGCAGGAAGATTTCAGCCGGGGGAGCCTCCAGAGCACAGCTGGACTCGGGAGCAAACAAGGGAGGACCTGGACTCACAGGCACAGGTCTTCCGTCTTTGGGGATCATCCCTACTCCACACCGGTGTGCTTCCCCTTCTACTTCATCACAGCCTGGGAGGGCCACTGCCGGGCCCCAACACATGCCCCGCACAGCCACGTGCCCTTCCTCAGCAGGCACACACACGACATATGCATATTCTCACAGGCCCCGATTCGCCTCAACTCCCTGGCATCGAGTCGATGCCCACTCCTTCTGACCCCCTGGGGGTCCCCGAGACAGTCACTGCTCACGGGAGTAGAATGCTCGGTCTTTGTCTCAAGGAGCAAGCAGAGGCTGGTTTTGAACTGGCCGGCCTTGGGTCTCATAGCTCGACATGTAACCACTACACCATCAAAGCTCTACAAGTCACTAAGTGTCCATAGAAACGAGGAGAGGGCGCCTCCTCTCAGCCTGGCATCCTGGAATCCAGCCCGAGATCAGCCGAGCTCAGGTGTCCTGTGCAGGTGCCTGGCAGCACCACGCCTACACAGGCACGTTTCTCCTGTGTCTCTCCATGCCCGTGCCAGGCCTAACTTAACCATATGTGGTAGGGACATCCTCTGGGGTCCACTTGAGGCTTTTAAGAGTGAAGAGGTGGAGTTTAACCTGTCGACCAGGTCGCAGCCTGTGTCTAAAGAGGAGTTTGTAGGTTGGTCTCAGACAGATGGGCCAATATCGGACTTAAGGAATTGATCTGGAGTGGCCCAGGATGGTTCCTTAATAGACAATCGCTCTTTGATGTAAAGTTCTTTCTTACACACGTATTGGTGTCTCTGGACTGGTTTCTCTAGTCACCCGGACTAACACACCACACTAAGCACTGAGCTTGGAGCTGAACTTCCTGCATGATACAGATGCAGAGACCGATCCTGTGCCCTTAACAGGGGGCCAGTTCACTGTCCATTAGAGGGCTGGACTATAGTTTAAAAAAAAAAACCCAACTATGAACAAATTCACTGTGGGCCCGCGATGAGTCGACCGCTAAGTAGGACAGCAGTGGGGGCAAAAACACCCAGCAGGCTGGATAAATCTCCTCAGCGGGCCACATGTGGCCCACATGTGGCCCACGGGCCATAGTTTGAGGACCCCTGGTGTAGATGGTCCATGCAAATGTGGGTGTGCAAGAGGGATGTGTGTGTGTGTGTGTGTGTGTGTGTGCTTCCAATGTGTGCCTGTGGGTAACCCGCCTCCTTTGCCTCCCAAAGAGAACTTCTATTTCCTGGAAGGCTCTAACGATGCCCTGCTTTGTGGGAACAGCAGTGACGCTGGGTGAGTGAGATGCGGTGTGGGGAACCAGGCACTAGGGACCGGGGAATCAAAGGGAAGTACAGGATGGGGGCTTGGGGTACAGGAAGTGCAAAAGAAAGCCTGTGGGCATGCGTGGGACCCTTCTCAGCCACAGGGGGGGCACAGGCCCATTGAAGCAATGTCCCTTGGGGTTCCCCATCTCTGCCCCCCCCAAACTGGGTTCCCTCTCCCTCCCTCAACTTCATCCTCATCCTGTCCTTAGGCGCTGCCCTGAGGGTTACGAATGCATCAAGGCTGGGCGGAACCCCAACTATGGCTACACCAGCTACGACACCTTCAGCTGGGCCTTCCTGTCTCTCTTCCGCCTCATGACCCAGGATTACTGGGAGAACCTCTTCCAGCTGGTACCGCGGCCCTCCCTGTGCCCCACAGCCCTGCAGTCACCCCAACCCCAGGACAACCAGCCCCCCAGGGGTCCTCTCCCCCAGGGAACCCTGCAGTGCTCTCTGGTCCCATCTCTGCCTTAAGAGCGGGGAGGCAGACCCAGGGCTCACAGATAAGTCTCGCACCATGGATGCTCAGTTTTGTCCGGAGATGTTGAATTCCACTTGTCCCGTGTGCAGGGTAGGCCCGGTACGCCAGGAGCAGCGGTGCCCTCCGGGCCCAGCTGCTATCATTAAGCAGATGCTGTTAATGATAATAACAAGGGCTGGTGGTCCTTGAGCTGTACCTGGGTGCCAGGCACCGTGGCAAAGCCAGGATACTAGCTGACCTCAGAACCCAGGCCATGTGCACCATCTCCCTGTCCGGACGGGGGGTGACCGGTGGGGTCCTCAGAGTTCTGAGCCTGGGGATCCGGAAAGACTGAGTTCCCACAGTGTTCTCCAAACAGGGGGTACGCTGAGGGAGCCCAGGTTCAAGGAGGGTGGTCCACCTTGACTCAGAAGCTTCTGGAACATGGCTTGACTTATCAGAGATGGCCATGCTCTGTCTCCACGGTCCTCAAGCCCCCGGGCTCTGTGAGGGGTCTTCTGTTTGCCCCTCGGGGTAACAGGTGCATGGAAAGGGGCAGCGGGTGACGGGGAGCAGGATAGAAGCTGTGATGCCCTGTGACTCTCCCGCCCCCGTCCCCAGACCCTGAGAGCCGCTGGCAAGACCTACATGATCTTCTTCGTGGTCATCATTTTCCTGGGCTCCTTCTACCTCATCAACCTGATCCTGGCGGTGGTGGCCATGGCGTACGCGGAACAGAACGAGGCCACGCTGGCCGAGAACCAGGAGAAGGAAGAGGAGTTTCAGCAGATGATGGAGAAATTCAAAAAGCACCAGGAGGAAGTGGAGAAGGTCCGTGGTCAGGGATCCCCCTGCCCCCAAGCCCAGGCGGCTCAGCCCCTGCCCACCTCTACCCCTGGACCCCCTGCTGGCTGAGGCTGGGTGGGGAGGCGGGTCAAGGGATGGGCCTTCAAAGGAGGAGGCACAGAAGGTCCCAGGCAGTGGCCTTGTGGGGGAGAGCTGCATCTACTTGGGGCCCCTGCTTCCCCACCTGGGACCAGGAGACTGCAGAGAGCTGACAGAACTCAAATGTCTGAAGACTCTCTTCTCCCTTCTTCCTGGGCAGCACACGGAGGGTGAGGCGGGGGATCTCTAGGAGCCCCCATTTTCTCCCCATCCCAAGAGCAAGGGCCTGTCAAGCCACCAAGAGCAGTGGGTCTTCAAGTCATTCTCGTCCCTTCCCTGCCCCCGCCGCCAGCCCCCAACTAGGCGCCACACAGGCCAAGAGGAGGGGTCTAGGGTCATTAACCCCCTCCCCGGGATCCGAGTGGGACTTCACGCCCCTCCCGTGTCTGGTCTGCAGGCCAAAGCTGCCCAGGCCGCCCTGGCCCTGGAAAACGGGGAGGTCGAGGGAGACCCAGCCCCCGGCAAGGACTGCAATGGCAGCCTGGACACGGCGCCAGGGGAGAAGGGGCCCCCGAGGCAGAGCTGCAGTGCAGACAGCGCCATCTCAGACGCCATGGAAGGTGCGCGCCCGTCGCTGAGGGGGGCGGGGCGGGGCCCAGCTGGGTCCAGCTGCAGGACGGCTGTAACCTAATCTTGGCCTCGAAGAAATGGCCGTGATAAATATAGTTGTGGCTTCACCTGGTGCAGTTCTGGCTGCCAGGCTCAGCCGCGGTGGGAACCGGGGGGCTTCCGGGAGGGCCCAGGGGGGCTGCCAAGGCAATGGAGAAGGGCGGGCTAATAATAATGTCCAGAAAGGCCCAACCTTCCGGAAACCCGAGACGCAGCTCCGCCCGGGTCTTCTGGTGCCCTGCCCCCCAGTGCGCCTGCCGACTCCTGGCGACCCCATAGGCCAGAGTGGACCTGCCCCTGGGGGTTTCCCAGCCTGCAACTCCAGGAGAAGAGAAAGCCTCCTTTTCCTCCCACGGAGTGGCTGGTGGTTTCGAACCGCCGATCCTGTGGCTAGAGCCACAACGCCATGGGGTTCCTTGGAAGTAGAAGTATGAGGTCAAACTGCCCAGATGCAACCGTAGATGCCCCCCATGTCCGGAGAAGAGCAAGCGGAGGTGACAACAGGCCGGGGAGAGAGAGGAGCGAGAGAGCCCGCCCCCTCCCCTCGTC